>JAHWFP010043460.1:115780-138035 GCA_023313725.1 Lithobius niger | reverse complement strand
ACGAGTAACCCCTTCCACTCCATCAAAATACTCCCGTCAAAGTTTTCTGTTTCAGTCAGATCTAATATACTATAACTTATATTTAGTTCTGGAGCCTAACCTCCAGCTTTTGTACCTTTTTTAGTATTGTGTAATACGGGGGGAAAAAGTTGAGCCGTTTTCATGAACTTAAATGAAGGTCTTAGGCTATCTACACATACTAAAACTCCAATAACATCGTAAGTGTTGTGGAAAAATAACAACACTCTTCGTCCGCCTTAGGTTATCACGCTACAGCTCGTACTAAAAACTCCAATAACAACGTAAGTGTTACCATATTTTTGCGAACACTACCAACCAAGGTAAAACTCCATACGTCCTAGCCCTTTTTCAACTTCAACAATAAATGTTATCGAAAAAAAGTTGTGTCATTTTCACGAATTTAAACATAGCATGAAGTTAACATACGAGTCGTAAGTTCATGCTTTTGCCCACACTACAATCCTATACAAAACTAGCATCTCGCTACCTCCATACTTTTGTACACAGTATAAACTAACAATCTTCGTGGCTATCTCCTTTTGTCTTCCTCATAGGCAATTTTGTTCGACAGCCAACCATTCTCAAAAACAAACTGTCAAACCCTCCCATAGAGAATAGTAGGCCTTGGAATGTCTTTTGTTTTTTTTATTATTTAGCCTACGTACGAGTGAGAGAAAGGAATATCTATTCAGTTCGTTTATTACAACTCAGCAGCATGGATTACAGTCCTGCGTCGCCAAGCGAACTCGGTTCGAATGTGGAAGGAGAGTCGGATCATGCGTCCCAAATTGATAGCGTTGCCAGCCTTAGCCCATCGACGAGAAGAAGGAGCGAGTTAGATACAACTTCGCAAATTGGTGATATAGCCAGCCTTGGCCTATCGATTTCGTCGGAAGAGAGCCACGAATCCGATGCTACCTCACGAGTTGGTGTTGTGCCCAGCCTTTGGCACAATAGAAGACGAGCTCCAGCCCAGCATGGAATAAATGTATTTTATGCACAAAAGTGTACTAATATGCACAATGTTATTTAGTATACCTTGTTGATTGTACAAAAGCGTGGTAGTACTTAAAAAACTATTAGAGCTTCAGTATAGTTTGTAGTGTTCACAAAAGCGTGCTTCTCAGCGCGTGGGGGAAAAGGAGTCTGTAATCTCTCTCAATCCTACGCTCTGTACGGAGGGCACCCTCCAGCCCTCGCGCTGCTACCCATAACCATAACCCTTCAACAAAGAGACTTTTGTACAAAAATCATCCCATTTCATTACATGTACTAGCCCCATACGTAACAGAACGTAATACTAATGAACATTTGGGTGACTACTACAACACGCCAGAATGGAAGAAATTTATTTTTTTTGGGGGGAAGGAATATCTAAAAAATATAGAAGACGAGCTCCAGCCCAGCATGGAAGAAATGTATTTTATGCACAAAAGTGTACTAACGCGTACAATGTTATTTAGTATACCTTGTTGATTGTACAAAAGCGTGGTAGTACTTACAAAACTATTGGAGCTTCAGTATAGTTTGTAGTGTTCACAAAAGCGTGCTTCTCAGCGCGTGGGGGAAAAGGAGTCTGTAATCTCTCTCAATCCTACGCTCTGTACGAAGGGCACCCTCCAGCCCTTCGCGCTGCTACCCATAACCATAACCCTTCAACAAAGAGACTTTTCGTCATAATACCATTCTCAAAAACAAACTGTCAAACCCTCCCATAGAGAATAGTAGGTGACGGCTGCAAAAATGGGGTAAGAAAACCACCTTATATCACGATCACCAAACATGCAAAAACCTTCCTACAAAACCTTCCCGTAGGCTTCTAAAGCCTTCATAATACCATTCTCAAAATCAAACTCCCATAGAGGTAACCACCACACAAATCGATATAAAAAAGCCTTACATCACGATCATCAAACATGATGGTGCAAACAAACCAAGACAAAACTATCGTTCAAATGAACCACCAAAAGCTTTCTCTTTCAGGACATCAAAGTGTTCAAAGTATTTCAACATTGAAAGTGTTACTAACTATCGAACAAATAAACCGTCAAAAGCTTTCTCTGTCAGGATCAAGACAGAACTATCGTCAATATAAAAGGTTTTTCTCTTTCAGCCAAAGTACAGACGAAGATGAAGACAATGTATATTAAAAAACGTTATAGTTATCAACAGATTGTCTTTCCTTATAGACAATTTTGTTTGACAACAGTTGGACGCAACAAAATATCTTTAAAACTATAGTCAAGCGCTCGCTCCATGCCTCTCTTTCCCTCCTCCAGCACAGGCACACCTCGTACGCGAGGCTTCCCCTCAGCATTGAAATCTGTTACGGAGAAAATTTGAAATCTTCAAACACGAATTGCATTGGAACTGTTACATACTGAAATCTCAAATAGCATTGAATTAGTTAGTCCATGCTAGCGCGCGCACAACATCTCCATGCTCTAATACTAATCTGCACACAACAACGTCATGTTAGACTCCCCCTCAGCATTGAAATCTGTTACAGAGAAAATTTGAAATCTTCAAACACGAATTGCATTGGAACTGTTACAGACTGAAATCTCAAATAGCATTGAATTAGTTAGCCCATGCTAGCGAGCGCACAACATCTCCATACTCTAATACTAATCTGCACACAACAACGTCATGCTAACTGTAAGTTAGTTTTTACTCGTAATATATATTTTTGAGTCATTTGACTCGTTTGATTCATTTTTAATAATAGAATCTATATAAAAAAGCGTTATAGTTATCAACAAATTGTCTTTCCTTATAGACAATTTTGTTTGACAACAGTTGAACGCAACAAAATATCTTTAAAACTATAATCAAGCGCACGCTCCATGCCTCTCTTTCCCCCTCCGCCAACACATTCAACTCGCCGCGCGCGCAGAACACTAGCCTACACCCGCAATACTGCCGCGCGCACAACTCGTCATATGAGCTCGCTCAGCATTGAAATCTGTTACGACGCGCGCAACATTGTCGAGCGTTAGCCCAATACTAATCTGCACACAACAACGTCATGGTAGGCTCCCCTCAGCATTGAAATCTGTTACGGGAAAAATTTTGAAATCTTCAAACTCGAATTGCATTGGAACTGTTACAGACTGAAATCTCGAATAGCATTGAATCAGTTACGAGACAGGTTTGTACACCGAAGTGTAGCATTGTTAGTACTAGGCAGTCTAACTCAACCCTATACAACAAAAAATTTCGGTGTAACAATACTACTTAAAGTCCCACAAAAGGGGGGCGAAAAGAGGTTAAAACCAACAAAAAGTCCCCAGAAAAAAAGTTTGCCCCTGTTCTCTCGGGGGCCTGTGCACTAGGGTGGAGTGCTTTCTATGGTAGAAAAAACTTTTTTCTTATTTCGAATCGGCTAGGTGCAGAAAATTTGCCTTTTGGCCTCCTTATTACTCTCCCAAAAGCAAAAAATTCAAAAAAAATTTTCAGAGGTGCCCCAAGGGGTCCAAAGTTTGTAAATTCTATGAAAATTTGACGTTTTTCTCGAAATTTTCTGTAAGTCACCACATTTGAATTTAAAATTGGCGATGTGGCCAGAAGATGCCTTATAGCATCAATTTTGCACGCAAAGTAAATTGTTGACGTTGCACTAGATTAAGAGGTGCCCCAAGAGTCACCAAAAATGGGAATTTTACACAATATAAAGCAGATGAACTCGCTCATGCCCCATTGCCAGAAAACCGCAAAAACGCCTACCAATATATCTTTGGTGTTGCTTCTGCGTTTTCGAGTGTGAATCTGGGGCTGCTGGCCTTGTAGCCAGGATTCCAGCAGAATCGAGCACCTACAAAAATGTTGGGCGCGAAATCCTATTGGGAGGTACTATTTTGTCTAGTTTTTGTTTGTTTTCCACTATTGTGTCTGATCTGCAACATGTTTAAATGTTTTTTGATTTGTTTTAGATTGAATGCTGAGCTGAACATAACTGAAAACAGCGAGTGAACAGAAATACAGACTAACAGTAACTAATAACTATGGCGGGAAAAATGTCAGTCAAACCCAAAACAAGACAAGTGAGCAAATGTCCTGTTTTTGGTGTTCCAGCAAAATTGCCTGAAACAGTATAGGCAATAAACGCTGACATCATGAAGTATTTTCTGCATATTCATGGGGAAATGAAGCAAGGTAAACCTGCCGCCAAGGATCCAACAATTACGGATGTTGTAGAATGTGTTGCTTGTGTAATTTATTGTTTATGGCGCAAAGTTTCTATACCAATTATTTCCCATAAAGTTTAGTGGAGGAGATAAAGTTGTACCACAGGAAGTACCGTAATTTACTGAAGCCCAAATGATTCTAAATATTTAGCAAAGCTTCAAGACTTCTTCAAAGAGGCTATTGCAGCAGCACAACGATCAGATACACTGTATCTGTCACACTCTCTGGCTAGATTTGGAAGTTCTGTACACATCCTGGAAGCAGAAGGAAATTCCATTGTTGCTACAATATCATTTATTTCAGATGGGATTGGGAACTCAGAAGCGGAGGACGATGCTGTAATCAGAACAGAATCAGCACCAATTTCACATGTATAATCTGCATCACAATTCGACTGACACTCAGTATAATCCAACATATCAATATCATATTCATAAAGGTTGGCTTTAGAGTTAGATGGTCCGAGAACAGAGTTGCAAGTAGCTTTGGCTAACGTTCTGTTTTTTTTTCTTTTTGTTGTTTCATTTATTGACGTTTCTTGGTTGTATTTGTATCAATTCTGCCAATCATCATATTACTGGTGCGTCTTTGGTCGAGTAAAAATACCCTTTCATTGTTAGGCACTTTCTTTGCTTTCTCACATTGCACAAGGACATGTCTACACACTTGCACGCAGAAATATCAAACAATTGAGACACCTCCTTGAAGAAGTCTTGAAGCTTTGCTAAATATTTAGAATCATTTTGCATACCCTAGTAGGGATTCAGTAAATTACGGTACTTCCTGTGGTACAACTTTATCTCCTCCACTGAACTTTTATGGGAAATAATTGGTAAATAAGCTTTGCGCCATAAACACTTCCACACGCAACATTCCACACGCAACATGTTCCGCAACATCCGTAACTGTAGGATCCTTGGCGGCAGGTTTACGTTGCTTCATTTCCCCACGAATATACAGAAAATACTGCATGATGTGAGCGTTTGTTGGCAGCACTGTTTCAGGAATTTTTACTGGCGCATCAAAAACAGGACATTTGCTCACTTGTCTTGTTTTGGGTTTGACTGACATTTTTCCCGCCATAATTTTTAGTTAATGTATTTCTGCTCACTCACTGTTTTCTGTTATATTCAGCTCAGCATTCAATCTAAAACAAACAAACAAAAAACCTTCAAACGTGTTGTAGATCAGACACAATAGTGGAAAACAAACGAAAACTAGACAAAATAGTACCTTCCAATAGGATTTCGCACCCAACACTTTTGTAGGTCCTCTATTTTGCTGGAAATCGGGCTACAAGGCCAGCGGCCCCAGATTCACACTCACAAACGTAGAAGCAACACCAAAGATATGTTGGTATGCGTTTTTGCCGTCTTGTAGTAATGGGGCATGAGCGAGTTCATCGTCTTTGCATTGTGTAATATTCCCATTTTTGTTGATTCTTGGGGTTCCTAGGGGCACCTCTTAATCTAGTGCAAGGTCAACAATTTTTTTTGCGTGTAAAATTGATGCTATATGGCATCTTCTGGCCGCATCGCCGATTTTAAATTCAAATGTGGTGACGTACAGAAAATTTTGAGAAAAACGTCAAATTTTCATAGAATTTACAAACTTTGGACCCCTTGGGGCACCTCTGAAAATTTTTTTTAGAATTTTTTGCTTTTGGGAGAGTGATAAGGAGGCCAAAAGGCAACTTTTCCGCACCTAGCCGATTCGAAATAAAAAAAAAATGTTTTTCACTCCACCCTACTGTGCACTGCACGTCCCTGCTACTGGAGTTTTACAGACTTTTCAAGATTGCTTTTCTTACAGCTGCCTTAACCAGGGAGTGATCCTTCATCAGGGAGTGTTCAGTGGTTAAGGTGCAATGTTTTTCTATGTCGAGGCGTCCTTCATGAAAGGGCACTTTTTCAGAAAGTTTGAGTCAGGGAACAGCGCGAAATACGGGTGGAGTCATATGATCTTTTTTTTTCACGATGTTTTTTCTGCCTATACGGCTCTCACCACTCAGCCACTATAACCATAATGAAAGATAAGACTTACTCATGAGCAGGTCTACAACTGGTCGCATTAGGCCTGCAACACTTCAGGCACTTGAATTCGGGCTCGTCACACTCGCAAGCTGCCATAATTTGTCTTAGCTTGCACACGTCCTGTCTGCAAATGCCACCTTGACAAACGCCCGTTCGTTCCTTGCACGGTTCCCAGTCCTTTTTGTAGGGTGATTCGGGACATTGGGCGCTTTCGCCATCGCAGAATGCTTCCTCACTGCACGAGTCGATATTTGCGCACATCTGTATAGAAAGATAAGAAAAAGAATAAATACTTGTATTGATATTAAAATTGATACAATTGATACGTCACTTAATGAGTGTGTTTGTCGTTGTACTTACCAATCACTGTTACATCGGTAACCAGTCTGTACCACCCAGTAATAAACGCCAAAATGGAAGCAATTAATGAATAATGGAAAGTTATAAGTGCTATAAAGAAAAGTTACTTGAAGAACAACAGGAATATGAAGCTGAATTGGAACATTTAAATCAAAATTGGACCAATTATAAAGAAGTAACGGAAGTGTAGATGCCAGGAATCTAATGAATTCTAGTCATGTTAAGCAGGTCAATGAAGCCTGGGAACTTTACAAAACCCACACGCGAAAGCGGAACTTGTGTCAGTTAGCGTACGAAAAAAAACCCAAAAAAAACCCGGATAATACCTTGGGAGGGTACCAGCAAATTAAAATGCAAACAAAAAAGGAAAATAATAAAACAAACTACGTAAACCAAAATCTTTTTCAATTTTTCAGCAACGTTACTACCTTTTCAGAAGAATTTGGGAACAAACTGACGAATACCAAAGACAGTTAATAAAGAAAGACGCAAACATTTATGAGGATACCAAAACTACATTGAATAATAAATATCATTGCAGTTATCGGTATAATAGAATCTCGAAAACGAAAGACAAATGAGAAGGAAATTACAAATGAGAAGGAAATGTGGGAAGGAAATTATGCTACTGATTGGCCTAATGCGAATAAAATACCGTAAATATACGATTAACACTTTTTTGACGCAACAAATCACTATTCAAGTCTAATTCACTATTCATACGTGTTCTTAGTTAAACAGGATCAACACAATGAAAAAACCGGTGTCGTGCAATGACGCATTGTTAAGGTATTTCTTGGTAGCTGTAGGATGCTCAAAAACAAAGTCTGAACTAGCACACAAAAAAAAAACACTGTTGAAAGTAGCCTACACTTTAATTTCTCCAGATCATGTGATTATGGTTTTGGTTACTGAATGTTTAATACTGAACACTGAATACAATGTTGACCAAATTCCAACGTTTGCAAGAAACAAAACGAGTTTTGCCTGGATGAACCAAAAAAAAAAAGCAACAAAAGAAGTGATATCAGAAGCAAACCTCAAAAACGAGCAGTATTTTTTATATAGCAGGAATATTTAAATGGTTTCCTCTATTTTCGTCAAGTTTTAGCTAATAGAAGTAGTAATATCGGAGTAAAAATACCAAGCCCAACCCATCTACTGACCCATCTAGCATGATGACGTTATAAATATGTCACTTATCTTTTAATAAAAAAAAATCTTATCTACGTTAAGTTTCGTCTACAGTCTATCCTTATTTTATAATACTTTAACCTTTATCCACCCTTCCTATTTTAGGTTACAAAGGGACCTAATTCACAACATCAACAGGCAATCATAGGTAGAAATAATATCCTACAGTTAAATGGTCCATAATTATGTACACAAAATACAGATCTGTCCAACAAAAATCTTGCTATCTACCACTTTCAACCTTTCTACTACGAACATAAATTTATACTAGCGGAGTCGCTCGCTTCGCTCGCTCATCACACGTCGTCTCGCTGCGCTCGAGGAGATTTCTTGCTGCAACATTTATGATACTGACAGATCTTCCACATAAAAAACGATCAAGCAAACTATAAGAGTATAGTACGTGATATCGGTTATCTCCAGAGAAGGTTAATACTATTTTTTTTACGTCGAAGGAGTCAAGCAAAAGATAAAGTAGTTTATCAGAAAAGCGCTGTTTCTGATGACAAACGCTGATTTTCGTTCGCTTCGCCCATTCAATCAGCGCAAACATTTCCTCAGAAACGTGACTGAATCAATGTAACCACCACGAACCGCACATCACTTGTAAATTGTGTTAGTATACACTTTATATGGGTTTTCTTGTTTTACTTATTTTAAGAATATTGTTCTTTAAGTCCTGCTCAATACAGATTTTTCCATCACTTTACTCTCTGATGATCCCCCACTTGGAGAAACATTTGCAGAACGTCAAATGCAATCTCCTAGTAACGAAGGTGAGAGATGAAAGATTGATAGAGCAAAGCGAGCCACACATTCAAAAGGTTTACTTTACGTGGAAATCGCTCGCTTTGCTCGTTCAACCCACGCACCTCCGTGCTTCAGAAACACGAATGTTTGACACCGTTTTAAAACCAAATCATATGTTTTGATTTTTCCCTGCATCAAGTCAGTTAGTCTAAAACCAATTTTAAGATGTATATGTGGTGTGTTGCAAAATATGTCCTCTGTGCATCCTTTTCCAGATCATCTCTCTTCGCTCGAGGAGGTTTTCATGAACAAACTATGAAGTCATGAACAAACATGAAGAGGGTTTAAGAAAACGAACTTTGACGTCAGATTTTCAGGTTCTTTCGCTTATTTGAGGGTCATAATATCAAGTAACATCGATGAAAATAGGCCTGTTAAAAGCGAAATTTAATTATCTTTCGTTTGGTCCTACTCCCAACTTTGTAGGTGCTTTGGTTCCGGAGGAGTAGAGGTACGAACACGCACGCACGCACATCATCTACATAATTAAAATCATACGATGTGCGTGCGTGCGTGCGTGCGTGTTTGTACCTCTACTCCTCCGGAACCAAAGCACCTACAAAGATGGGAGTAGGACCAAACGAAAAATACTTAAATTTCGCTTTTAATAGGCCTATTTTCATCGCTGTAACTTGATATTTTCACCATCAAATATGCGAAAAACTCTGAAAAAATAACGTCAAAGTTCGTTTTTTTAAACCCTCTTCATGTTTGTCCATGACGTCATAGTTGTTCATGAAAACCTCCTCGAGCGAAGAGAGATGATCTGGAAAAGGATGCACGGAGGACGTATTTTGCAACACACCGCATATACATCTTGAAATGGGTTTTGTATTAACGAATGAATTGATGAATTGATGCATGGAAAAATCAAAACAATAGATTTGGTTTTAAAACGGTGTCAAACATTCGTGTTTCAGAAGCACGGAGGTGCGTGGATTGAACGAGCAAAGCGAGCGATTTCCACGTAAAGTAAACCTTTCCAATGTGTGTCTCGTTTTGCTCTATCAATCTTTCATCTCTATAGGAGATTACAACTGACGTTCTGCAGATGTTTCCCCAAGTGAGGGACCATTAGAAAGTGAAGTGATAAGATGCCCATGGAAAAATATGTACTGAGCAGGACGTAAAGAACAATATTTACTTCCGTGGATTGAATGAGCAAAGCGAGCGATTCCCACGTAAAGTAAACCTTTTCAATGTGTGTCTCGCTTTGCTCTATTAATCTTTAATCTCTTACCTTCGTAGGAGATTACATCTGACGTTTTGCAGATGTTTCTCCAAGTAAGGGATCATCAGAAAGTGAAGTGGTAAGAGCCCATGGAAAAATCTGTACTGAGCAGAACGTAAAGAACAATTAGCCTTAAAATAAGTAAAACAAGAAAACCCCTATAAAGTGTATACTAACACAAATTACAAGTGATGTGTGGTTCTTGGTGGTTACATTGATTCAGTCACGTTTCTGAGGATATTTACGTTGATTGAGTGAGCGAAGCGAACGAAAATCAGCGTTTGTAAACAGAAACAGCGCTTTTCTGATAAATTGCTTGATCTTTTTGCTTGACTCATTGGACGTAAAAAAATAATATTGACCTTCTCAGGATAACCGGTATCGCAATCTAAACTCTTATAAAACTACTCTCTTGGTCGTTTTTTATGTGGAAGGTCTGGCTGTATCATAAGTGTTGCAGCAAGAAATCTCATCGAGCGCAGCGAGACGACGCGGAATGAGCGAGCGAAGCGAGCGACTCCGCTAGTATGATTTTAATTATGTATATACTTTCAAACATAAACGAATGTTGTACTGTTTGGTCCACATAACTGAATTACAATAGTTACTGTATAAAATAGAGCAGATTTACTTTGAGTATATCATTAAATTTGGCAACCAAAGTATTCAAGGATGCTAAAAGATGGTCACAGTCATCATGCGTCAAGTTTTGTATTCTTCAAAGATGGTAATGGTTGGGCTTGGAACACCACGTAAAATACTTTGGTACATGGCGATCATTAAACTCGACTTTGATTGACTAAAACTTGGCGGGTTCATTCACCATTTTGGGCTTTCTTTCTGGTAACACACTATATAGGAGTATGGCGATCATTAAACACTTGGATCTTTTACAGTTAAGGTAGTTTAGCTGTTTAGAGGAAGTAGAAAAAAAATCCAATACAACAAAAATCAGATGGCGACTTTCACCAGCAGACAACAGTGTAACGTTACTTATTGGTAAAAAGGCATCAGTAACGTTGATAATTTCTAGCTAAGGAGATACGTGGTTACTACGGGGTTGCTGCTAGCTAATTTCATGAGAGGAAATTTTCCCATGTGGTTAGGAATGGGGAAGTCTATATCAGTTTGTTATTGTTTAACCCGTGCTGTTTGCTGCTTCAGAGATTATAGGGAAAGTGTGAATTCAGAGTTACCAATCAATCTCAATATATTTTAAGGACAAAGTTAGCAAAATCTGATACAAAACAACGACCATGAACAAAGTCTTGCAGAATTATAAGAATTCTATATCACGACAGTTTTAAGGCATATAAAGACTATGGAGTCATGGCCTTTGGCTGGATGTTCGACAAACCCCATCGGCTTTTCATCTCGTAATTACTAAGTAAATTTGTACCGAAAAATGTGTTATTTCCCTTAAACAAAATTTGTTAAGGATTCCTGCTAAGTTGTTTTTCCGTTTGAAGGTATGATACCAAATGCAAAGTCCTCTTTCCAAATCAGTTCCACTGACTAAGGCTTCTAATGTTAAAAACTTGGTAAAAGAATTTGGCGTTTCACATCACACCTTCAGATTGCGAAAAAGCTAAGCCGGAGTTCTAGAAAGTGCTTTCACTATTATCGTGTAGCCCTACACAAATAGTTTTAGCATACCCACCAAGCAAACGAACACCTAAGCATCCCAGCTCTGGGGTGTCTGGGTGGGTCAACTCCAGCCCTACGTTGAAATAAATACAACATAAGAGAGCCCGAATAAATGGCCATGATTAATCAAAAAAACAATACAAAAGTAGATAACATCTACCCCAAACGAAGTTGTTAAGGATACCCCCAACGTTCTTGCCAATTTGAAGTCGTGGTACCAAGCACCTAGTTAATCCCACCGTGTAGGATTTCAAACGTAAAAAAAAATTATTTGAAAATTGAACAACAGGCTGAAATTGAAATGCTGTCTCACCATAGCCAGAAACGGCAACGAAACTGTTATGGTATACTAGCGCCAAGACGGGAAATTTGGTTGGTGGCTCGATCTGTGAATGCCAAGTCGTGAACATGTAAAACTGTACCAATAAAGTTTAATACTTACCTACAAGATAGTTCATGGTCTTTTTTTGGGTGGACTTACCTTTTTATGAATTCAGTACTTACCATTCAATTCGTGCTCATCCATTCAAGCCGCGGGTACATCGAGACTTGATTGTTGACGTATTTTTTTCGCGATGAGGGTGGTACCACCTTGGAACATGCTTCCTGATGTTGCCATTGGTGCAGTCTCAGTGGGAGCCTTTGAGCAATCCCTTAACAAAGTCCCTCTTTCACAGTTCTTGAAGTGACAATATTAATTCTAAGTTGTGCTGAAGCGGTGTTAACTGGCTTACTGCGCTTCCGTGTTCCAAATCATCTTTTCATGATGGTTAAAGTGTTATTTATTTATTATTATTTAAGTCGACAGATGGGCACCCACTGCAAGCTCACCGTTTCACGTTTTCCGTGGGTTTCGCGTGGTACTTCTGAAATTACCTTTTATTCAGGGGGCCTTGGCTTAAGCCCATTGCAGAATGGTAAATAAGGTAGGTGTAAAAATATTGGCTTTTGCTGTGGATGAGTAAAATAAAACGCTCCGAGTTATTTCCGTAAAAACTACATTTTGAAACTCAAGATTAATTGTGAAGTATCTATCAGGACACTCAGCACACATCAAATCACCCCAGGACGATATAATCATTCGTTGTCATCTGTTTAAATGGAAAGAAGTAGAAGGGCCGACGTTTCAGCACCATCTATTGGCAGAAAAATAATCGAACAAAATGTAAAAAATGAGTTAAATTTGTACAAAATCTTCCACGTAATGGATCGTAATCTCTAATGATAAATATGTTAAATTAAAACGAGTCTTTGTCTTAATTCTACGCAACATCTTAATATTATTCTCCCCTCCACTCGACCACTGTTTTTGTTCGGCCCACCGCGCACCTAACGATAAGACTGTACTTAGCAAAGATATTTAGACCGAAACAGACTGGGTGGTGGTTTTAACATTGTACTGAATGGGACCTTTCACACACCAAGCGAACAGTTGTCTCTAGACCATTTCAGACGGCAACATAATGAAACACACGTCGGATAGTGATAGCCAGAAGAATGCCTTCTTGGGAGACACGACCAAACATTGCATTTTGCGCATGCGTGGGCAGAAATTACCACACTAAACCTGTTCTTTCTAAAATCATTCATTTTGTGTTAAAGGCGCTGGTTCACTATTTCAATCGCGTTACCCGCATTCTAAACACAGCATCCACGTTCCAGATCATCCGTCATCCATAGGCTGATGTGGATCACGTGATCTCGGTGTAGTTCTGAAACTCGCGGCGCTGCTGCGAAGTGTTGTTTCTTTTTTTTAATTTACCGCTATTTTCTTTATATTGCTCGAAGATTCTACGGTGCTGCATCTAGGAGTTGAAAAGGTGAAAAGGCGCCTTTTAAGTAGTTTGAGGCAGTTTTAGACAACATCGTTTAGGTGTAGTCTGGCCCATCCGAAAACGTCTTCAGCTTTGGACTGTAGATGTGCGCTCAACCTACAAGTTAGCAACGTCCGACGGTGTGACTCCGTATGGAGCTGTCGGAGACAAATGTTCCCTTGGTGTGTGTATGAAGGCCACACGCAATACGTGCTAAATCCAACGTACAGCCTGTACCAGTCAAAAGTGAGAAGACTTTAGGAATTTACGGGTTTCTATAACGTATCTTACCAGATGCATCTCAGATGGAATAACGGTGCAATTTTCAGCACAACATGAATCTTTTTGCGGAGTGCATTTCTTTCCGGCTTGCCGACGATACGTACATTCGGCATCTTTTCCGATTCCTCCCATAGGTGTGCAGCACGAGTCAGTTTCAGCACACTGGAATGCGTGTCCGCAGTCACACTCCTCGAAATCTTCAGCTATACCTGAAAAACCAATAGTAAATAAAATAAAGTTACTGAGTGAAATGACAGTGAAGATGAGGGGGAAGGGAAGCCCCGATGAGTTTTGGGCAGAAGGGGAAAGAGAGTGGCACTAAGGAATAGAATTTAAATTTAATTTGGAGCATCGTTATACACACGAATGGGCCCCTCGTACTTCTCCCCAACCCCGCACAGTGGATTTATGGAATAATTTACCATCAGATAAAACACACGCACCAACGTAAACATGTTCAAGAATAGACTTGACCGATATATTTGTACTAATGCTAGTTTTCATGTATTTATGGTTTAAGCCTGTTACTTTATTTTAGATGTTTTCCATGCTGTTTATTAACTGAGATGTTAATAATTGTTTTGGACATTATAATTCATGCAAAAAAAAAAATAGATAAGCGGATAGAGCAGTCTGACTGGCTCCCTTAAAAAAGCAAATCTCTAAAATATCGGTGAAACAAGAAAATCCCATGTATTTCCACAAGGTATTACTCGTTTTGAAGTCTTACATTCGCCTATTAAAAGCAATCTTAATTAAAATTACATCACACTTTAGTTCATTTTCACAATATAGTCGTAACCAGTTATGTTACGAGAAGTAAATTAGTTAATGGGTAAATAACTGTACGACGATCGCAATTCATAACGAATTCGTCGCACATAAAAGGCAAGACAACCCATATGTATGGGTTTCTATGATGGTCTAAAACAAATGTAATAATTTAAAACTAAATTAAATCAAATCACCATAAATTGCCTGGCCCGACTTGAATTTCGGCCATGTTATTCTGTGGTGATACTATTTGGACTTTCCAGCTTGTGAGATGGGCTTTCGCATAAATATGAGTTATAGTACTTCTGATACTAACCATTTCCACACACTGGTACCTTTGGCTGAAAGCACTCAATCTTTTCTTCATTCGAAAACACCAATCCGATCTCATTTCGGCTGCATGGTGAAAACTTTAGATTGTTACTGTCCTGTCCGCTGACTGCACTCGCTGACATTAAGTAGGCTCCTTGGGGTGCGTGACTACAATCACGATCCTGAGCACCAAAGCAAACAAAACATTGAAACTAACATTTTAGAAACGTGGAAATTATTTTAACCACCTGCAGTGATATGGAGAAAGCAAATAAAGAAGAAATTACAAGGTAAAGGGTAAACGAAGCAAGCAGTCTGCATTAAAGACTGGCCTTGTGAGGATACACAATACATTTTTCTGAGAATGAAAGAAAAGACAACTGCCCCGACTGGGACTCGAACCCAGAACTCCGTTTACTAGCCAAGCGCTCTAACCACTGTGCTACCGGGGTGTGTTCTGGCTACAGGCTTCAGCCGAGCTAAGTAGCTATTCAATTTTTCTTAGTGGTGACCTAGAGGTCACAAACATACATACAAGGAGGGAAAGCAACATTGCTTCTTGTGGCAGTCGGGGCAGTTGTCTTTCGTTCTTTCTCAAATTAGTGTATTGTGTATCCTCACAAGGCCAGTCTTTAATGCAGACTCAGTGCTTGCTACGTTTACCCTTTACATTGTGATTTCTTCTTTATTTACTACTTGCATTATTTCTAGTGTAGAGGCCAAGAAGCAATGTGCTTTCCCTCCTTGTATGTATGTTTCTTTCTCAGATTAGTGTATTGTGTATCCTCACAAGGCCAATCTTTAATGCAGACGTCTTGCTTTATGGAGGAAGCAGTTAAAATTGACACTAATGATAAGGGACCGGTCATTATATTTGGCCGGTTGAGCACCGGAGGGAATGAAAAGTTGGTCACCAAATTTTCGATGGATCGCCCCCCCCCCCGCCACTTCACGAACCTGAAAAGAATCTTCACACCTTTCACTCAAGGTCCTAAAATAATCTGAATCCCCCCTCCCACCAAAAAGTACGCTGTTCTTACGTCTGTTCTTACGCTGTTCTTACGTAAGAGCGTGCATTTTCCCGACACTCAATTTAACGATGGAACGTTTTCCCAACAACTTTGTCTTGACAGGCATTATTTCCAGACAGGATAGTTTCCCGACAAGTACTTTTTCGCGAAAGGACCTTTTCCTACAGGTACTTTTCCCCGACAGGTACTATTTCTCGACAGGTACGATATCCCACAAGGTAATATTCCCGACAGGACTTTTTACCTACATGTGCTTTAAAAACAAATAAGAAAAAATAAAAATAAGGGTAATTCCCTTGTTTTACATTATTATCCTGTTAAAGGACTGAACCCAATATTTAACACGTCTGTTAGCCTCCCCGACCCTAAATCCACAAAAATTGTGTTAAATCAGCTCCTTAAAAGCTGATTTTAAATTCGTTTCCCAGATGAGTGTCCCTGTCCCAGTCAACCTTTGATATTATACGTATAAAATTATGCTACATGCAATGCAACAAAATTATTGGCCGAGAGAGCGAAGCAAGCTAGGTCGAATACTTGACTGAATTTGGACTTTGTGTGTCTGTGTTTATCTGTTTGGAACAAATAACGTTCGTAGTTTAGTTCTGATATGGGTGAAATTTCATGACAACACACATACGTTCCATCAAAAATGTATAGGGTTGGTTCTATCAATAGTTGCATAGTTTAAAGAAAGTTGGGGACTAGAGGAACCACCTATTAAAACATGCAACAGACACAAATGCTAATTCAGGCAGTTGCACTAGAAATTTGCTATTTGTAGCCTGGGCTACTAGTTAAAAATCAAGCTATTTTGGCGTGGCTGCATTTAGAGAACGGCTACTACTAAATTTAGAAAATAAATTCGGCGTGTCTGACATTAAAACCAGTAAATACTATCACATGAACGCTTTTACCATTACTCTTTAACAAACCTCAACATGGCGATAAGCATTAATAAATACGATTTTTTTTTCAAAAGCAAGGCATTTTGACCCGGCTACAACTAGAGACCAGCTACTACTAATTTATGATTGGGGAAACACGATTCCCCACAATTCATGATTGTGTGATTTGTCCCACATTATGTTTGGGGACTTCTGACTGTATGACGCCACATTTCCTTTTACTACGAGTGCAAAAAACACGTAAATATCCCATTAGTAGACTCTAACAGTAATTTATGTGTAGAGTCTAGAAGTGTGCTATCTACACGTTTTTGCACTCGTAGAGGAAGGAAACGTGGCGTCATACAGCCAGTTTCCTTGCAAACATAATGTGGAACAAACTGTAGAAACAGGCTACAATTGAGGACTCGGCCAAAAATAAGAGAATGTACATGTACTTGACCATCCTTACCTAGTCCCGAAATTATTATTAAAGAACTGAACCCATTATTTCACACTTCTGTTCCTCCGCCCTCCCTCCCCAATTCCTCTCCACACCCGTAATTCGATAAAAATTATTTTTTTTAAATAGCTCTTAATTTAATTTAGGTAGGCTAATGTTCATCAAATTCTATCTTTTAATACATTTTTATATCAGCATTTAAAAAAAAAAAGAAGTGCATAAGATTTTTTTTTATTTAAAAAAATTTTGTTTGTATTTTGTCTTCAAATCACATGTCAGAAAAAGGTGATGTCACGAAGAAGACCTGTTGGGAAAAAGTGTCTATTGGGAAAAAGTCCTGTCGAAAGAAAGCATATGTAGGGAAAAGATGCTGGAGGGAAGATGTAGGCGGGAAACGTACGGAGGGGAAAATGAGTGTTGGAATAACGTACAAGACTCCTGTACACGATTTCCAGTTAAAGTAGTTTTCACCGACAGTTACCTGTAATGTACACAAAACATGCCTCCATTTCGATGCAAGGACAAGATTGATTGAACAATGTTCAAAACATTCAAAGACGTGCTGTATTTAAACCTCTTTTGTATTATAAATATTATGCAAGATATTTTGTAAGATATTGTGCACAGAGTTTGTTTGTATGTCTAAACAAACCTACCTGAAACACAAAATGTCTAGGTAGGTTTCAGAACCTACCTGAAACACAAAATGTCTAGGTAGGTTTCAGAACCTACCTGAAATACGAAAAGTTAGCGGCAAGGTTTATAAATTTTGACTCTGAAACTGTCATTTTTGAGACCGTTCCACCCTTGATGGAGCCAAAAAAATGTATGACCCCCCCACCCTTCAAGAGGACCTGAAAAATCCACGATTTCCTTTAATTTCCTCCACCCCTTCCCCCAGCAACAAATAATGACCGGTCTCTAATCAATACGATTACAAGGCTCAAATCGGCTCAAAATTTCGTGAATACACTCACCCTAAAACAGCATTTACGCAACGGCACGGCAACACATTCTGATAGCGATAGCTAATTTGAATTTCTACATGGCGTGGGTTTTGGCTCTGCCGACTTATAACGAAATAGTCAATATGAAGCTTGGAACACTGTTTTTTCAAGAGGAGTTCTTTAACTTATCACCGACTGATACCACTGCACGTATGTTGCACACAATGTTGTAGCTAGCCATCCAAGTAGGGTTGTTTCCATGGTAATGATACTTTTGCCATCACACTGACTCACAACTCCCTGCAAGACGTCTATACTGCAATATCTTTAAGTAAAAGCAGCCTAACGTCGGGTTAGTTCGGGTTAATAAAAGTAATAAAAGTAATATGTTTATACTCGACCGAACCTCCGTAGGACCAAGATGGGATCCAAAACTGCGACCAAGCTCATGGGTTGGAGCTTATAAATGCCTTCACGTCAGTAGAATGTGGGAGTAGCCATGTTTAACTCTCACTTCGTATTCCACTATTTTCACAAGGCCGTCTAAGAGAGAAGCTACTGATTTCGCCTCCTGGCTTCAAGTCAGTTGGTTATAGAAATAACCAGTAGCGTGCACTGAACCCCGAGAGTGCAGGGCAACTTTTAGTAAAAGAACACTGTAGGTTTTAGTAGCCATTTTTTTCTGGGGACTTTGGTTTTTGCTGTTTCCTTTTTACCCTGTTCTGCCCCTTTCTATTCCTTTTTTTGTCCCTTTTTTTTCCTATGTGGCATCTTTGGGCCCTTTTTTTAGGCCTTTAGGCCATTTCTCACACATCACCAGCAAAAGGTACAAAAAGGTAATTTTTTTTAAAAGGGCATTATGTGTTAAAGGCAGTGCAGTGCACCCCACTCTCCCCTGCTCCCTGTCCCACCACTAGAAATAACAAGAATCTTATTTTATCTTGCAGCGTTAACAGGCATAAATTTCCAGCCATTACGAGAGTTGGAGTTGAGCTGGGAAGCGAAACAAGCTATTTTTACCCCAGTCGGCCTTGGCTTGAACAATACATTTCTTCAGTCGCTTTAAGGTCGTTGTATGGGGAGTTGTCATGTGCCTGGACTATTAGTGGCAAAGGTGGTATTTATCACATCTACTTATTAGGTTAACCCTTACAGCCTATTACAACGTAGGTTTTCCCTGAAAATAGGTTTAGTTATGGACAGTTGTTTCACAGTTGGCGCATGGGGTCGCGAACTAGAACGAGAGATCGAACGCTTGGTAGTACCGTCATAAGATGCGTCTTCGTGGGGTCTTACCGGTCCTCTTTTATAACTCCTGGTTAGACGTAAAAAACACTTATTGTGATAGACAAAGCACAGACTTGGCAGCGAATAGTCACGTTACCATGGGAATGACACTTTTGCCACCATACTGTGACTCGCAACTTGCTAAGGGCGGGTTTATGCAACGAGATCTTCTCGCTCGCCGAATGCCATTTGCTAGTCAACGGTTATTTATTTACGTTTATTTCCAGATTCTACTAGAGGAATGTGGCAGTACATACCAAAATAAATATGTTGTAAATAACGAGGATAGAGAACAAAGTGCAACAATAATTTTAAACATTGCTATAACATTGTTGTCATTTCTCGCTATTTTCAAAATTTGCTATTCTCGCACGACGAACAGCTTCTTGCAATGATGAGACGACGGTAGAACAAATAGCTGCTCACGGCAAAAAAATCAACATCCAATATGGCGTCCATTTCAGGGATTTCAAAAACAAACCACCGAACGCTGGCATTCAGCAATCAGTCCTCCATCTTGTACTGCAGCAAAAATTGTTTTCTTGTTGTCCTAATTCGACGACGTCATGCCGCTCGTATCATACGTCACGTCGCATGGCACGAGGAGAAAAACTATGCTTGCTTCGTTGCCACGGTTAGTATGTACAGACAACTTGAAAGCCACATGTTGCGGTGAAAGGCAAGAAGCAACCAGCAGATTTTGCATTAAAGCAACATCCGGCCTGCCTTATAACAGCCACGCGCACTCATGTGTCCACGCGCTGCCGTCGCGAGATTCGGCGCAGTGGTACTACAACGTCACTTCCGCCCTCCTCATCTCGTGAATGACGCCGAACGACGTCTGGGCTAGTTGGCGAATTGCGGGTCACGTGACAGCATTGACGCAAAAACTGTGTCGTCACAACCGGAAACAATGAAACGTCATGTTTATTGTAGGCGCACAAAGGATCATATATATGAGGGACGCAATAAATAAAGTTACCAATATTCAACAGAAAATCTCGTAGACACCACATTTTAAAACGGATTTTTAGCAGGGATTGACTACCGGTAAGTAAATAAAACTTTGGGGCCATACTTGATGTGGAGGATCGAGAAAAATGGCAATGGGAGGAATGTCCTTTTAACCAAATAAAAGCTAGTGAGCGATAAAATTGTCGTTGCATAAACCTGCCTTAATGTGGGATTAGCTTGGGTTAAAAATAACTATAGTGCAAATAATACTATTGTACTCTACCGGACCTCTGGAGGATCATGATGGGATCCAAAACTGTGACCAAGCTCATGGGTTAGACTTAGAACAGTTACAGTCTTGGGCAAAGAACGACCTTGGCTGCCAACAGTCACAAATGCTGCATTATAACTCATGGCCCTGCCTCGGAAGGGCAGATACTTGCGTGGCTGACATATACCACCTAAAGTTCCGGCAGAAGAGGCATCTGCTAAGTAGGCCAGTCCCAGGACACGTTTTTTGAAGGTACGAAAGGTGAAGCCCACGCCCAGACAAAATCCTTCAAAGTTGTATTCAGCCAGCTTTTGGAGAAATGACTCTGCTGATAGGGTCTCGTCATACAGGCTGCGGAAATAATAAGCAAAACATTAGTAGTTGTATTGGTTGCAGTACGAATACCTGCCATACACCATTTGCTGTCATTAGTGATTATCGCCCCTTGTAAGCTGAGGAATCATGGCTCGAAATACGGGAATACAAGGACCGATTTGTACTCATGAACTAAGGTTCTAGGCGATAAGGTTCTAAGGGTGCTAACATTTTCGCTAATTACACCTGAAGATAACGCAACTGAAAAACATACAATGGCAATAGGACTTTTCAATTCAGAATCGTGGCAGCTAAACGAAAAGAAAATCGTTACAACTGCTCGTTTCATCACATTGGAAGCCTTACTAAACCTATACCACACGTTTTGTCGCAATGTCTAGCAATAATTTTAAAAAGTAGATCTTTGGGTAATTATTTTTGCTTATGTTTTTGCTAACGAGGTGCGAAAGGATAGCTGCCTTTTCTGAGAGCATAACAGAAAAGAATTCGTTAAATAATCCACTTGCTCCTTCCTGGCAATTTTTTTTTTCTGAGTGAATATCGTGATGATGTTGAAGACGCATGTCAAGGTCAGCAAGTCCCACATGTCGAAACAGCCTCCGATGAACCTGGCTCTCATCGAAATTATAAAAAAAAATTATGATCTTTGGAACGGGACTTTTATATGTTGGCACTACAGAGAAAGATTGAACAACATTCCAGTGCAGCTGGAGCATCTAGCCATCGAGTTCCACGCATGACAGCGCAAATGGTAGCGTGCCCAGCAAAATTAACGGATAATCCTGAACAAGGCACGAAATGAAGGGGGGGGGGGGGGAAGGCAACGGTATATTTTGTGACTAAACAGATGCAAATCGTTGAAAATTATATACAGTTGTACACGAACAATAGAAAAAAAGCAAAAATCATTTTGTTTGTGAATTTTGCGTCCAAAAAAAAATGGCAAAAAGACTTTTCTCATTCTATTGAAAGTATGAAAACATGCGCCCCTGAGCAAACAATTTGAGCCTACGTAACTGCTCAGGAGGGCAACGTTTCGTGCACGGTAAAAAAAATTACAAATCTAGGCCGGGTCCTGAAATGAGTAACTGTCTCAGTTGAAGCAGACTTATTTACTTTTTTCTGGATTTAACTAACAGGGTTGGTCATAATCTTTGCCCAAGGGCCAACCTATAAGCAAACAATACAATTTATATATTTGGCTGGTATTTCTTTCATTAATCATTTTTACACATATACCACGTCAATAATTTGTCTGTCCATATATTTACTCCCACGCCGGGGATAACAGTTAAGAGGTAAGCCCTACCTCTGAGGGTAAGTTGAGGGGTAAATGAATTTGGTGATATCAGTTCGGAGGTAAGTTGGGAGGGAAGACGATTTACCCCTCAGGTCCGGGGCAAACATTACCTC
>JAHWFP010043460.1:89323-115380 GCA_023313725.1 Lithobius niger | reverse complement strand
TTCGTCAAGTTAATCGCACCGCTTAATAATTCGAAGGTTAAATGAAAACTAGAACATTGCTACTTTCGGTATCAATGTTCCAGTTTTCACTTAACGTCCAAAGTATTATTCGGTGTGATTAAGTTGGCGAATGTTTTGGTGTGTTGATATCACTCCTTTGAAGGGCCGAACCATTCGAAACTTGGCGGCCCCATTTACCAGTTTTGGTTTTTGATATGATATCACTCCATTTTTTTTAATTGTGTATTGGCTCAACTCCACTATCGTGCAGATTTGTACTATAAAGTGCCACGTTAACAAGAAATTGGTTTTCAACAATTTGCTACTACCTTTTGCCTATAGGCTGAACCATTCTCAACTTAGTCACCTCTTTATGGTTTTTGGGTTTGGTTTTAATTTTGTTGTGATTTGTTTTATTTAGTTAGTTTTGGTGTTTTGATATGACTCCTTTGAAGGGCCGAACCACTCTCAACTTAGTGGCCTCTTTACGAGTTTTTGGCTTTGTTTATTTTGCTTTGTTTTTACAGTTGGTTTATTTTTCGTGAATTGGACGCGAATACAATTTCTTTGCAACGTTGTTTAAATTTATCGTGATGCATTAGTGTGTGTCTAGGCACGTACGTCAGTATCCACGTTCTCATTGTCCAAACTTGGGCCGTCCAATGAGAGACAATGCCGACAATACTAACAATGGTTATAACAATATTTTCATACTTAGGCGCCCTCCCACGCCATTTCCGTTACGCCCTCCAAGCGCCAAACCATAAAATGTACGCAGTTCGTATTGTACTGCACCCATTCGCCGTATTTCATAGCTGGAAGCCTTCCCGTTATTTTGGTATCGATGGAAATTCCCTCCCCTATGGAAATTAACATGGGGATGAGCGGACTAGCTAGTAGCTAGCTAGGAACTAGTAACACATTTACAACGTTATTGAGGGTCAGATTTTGCATTGAAAGCAGCTTAGCTAGCATTCCTACACGAGTTAATTTTTGTCAGGTGGATCATTGCTCTCAATTTCAACACAATTTAAGCTTTTAAACCGCATTATTATGTTTCCCCAAGTACCTGAAATGTGCCCAACTATTCTTCAAGATATAAGACACTGACGCTATGGCGCCGCGCTGCAATGGTTTACAACCTCGACAATTGAACTGATGTGATGTTTGTTGTGATGATTGTTGCCGAACTTGGCGCGACACACTAGCGTGTGTCTAGATAAGCTTTGTTGGACTTGGTGAACATGTGTCCGAATTTTATTAATTGCAATTTGCCACATCGGAGATTTGGACTTAAGCTGGGATCGTAATTTTTATTTTTGGCTTCTTGTTCTTGGCACGACATGTTTCTACTAGATTCTGTACAGATGAAACTATTTGTCCTATAAAACTGGTTCTTAGCTCATTTTGCAGGTATTGCTCTGTAAATGTGCCCTTTCCATGAGTCCTTTTTTAATTGGTCAAGTGGTTCAGGGGTTAAGGAGCTCTAAAAGGAGACTGATTGTTTTACATTGTTTTAAATATTGTTATTATGCCACAATGCCAATCAGCAAACGCCAGCAGCAAGATGTAGAATGAATATTAAAGAACGTGTTTCCGTATTGGCTCGCGCAAACCGTAATTGTTAGCGATACAAAACATTAAAACAAGCTAATATAAACCGCATGGGCTAAAGTAGCACGAATTAGAAAACAAAAACGAACTCGTTTGATGCTTAAGGTAAGGTTTAACTGACCCGAAGTCAAAACAGCCAAGGAACATAAATAAAATTTTCTGTAAGGGTTCAGATACCGCAGCGTTGCCGTATTGTTTAGTCCACGTGAAACCTTACTGCTGTAGCCAACCATTATACATGTAAATATAATTAAAACCAGAGCCCAAATTTCAAAACTTTTAATGCCCAAACGAACAAAGATAATGTAAGGCTGCACATTCGGCTGCTTTCTTGGTCAAATTTTGTCAGCATTCTTCAGTCACGTCGTTTACGTTCATCACCTACTGGTGATACATATATCATTTTTCAAGATTTGCAAGCACTAATTTTCCAGATTGTAATTTCATTATTACGTTCCAGAATATTTTCAGGTTTTCAATGGCTTGTACGAACCCTGAATTACCTGTACAGTTGTGCTAAGCGCACTAAGACAATTAATTTTAAACATTTTCCGGCCATTCTACTTGTTTAGCCAAGTAGAATGCACCAATCATTAGCTGACCTATCGTGTGCAAAGCTAAAAACGGTAAAAACATTTTAATACAGCAATAAGGTTTGCGTTGACTAAACAGCACAGCAACGCTGCAGTATCTGAAGCCTTACAGGGATTTTTATTTGTGTTCCTTTGATGTTTTGACTTATCAGTTAAACCTTACCTTAAGCATCAAACAAGTTCGTTTTTGTTTTCTACTACTACAAAACTATGCTGTAAACAATGAGAAAATGTAATTGACGGTCAGTTAGCTAAGGTTAAGGTACGAGGCCATCCGGCAGGATAAGTACAAAAACGATGAAGTAGTACACTGAAGTAGTCGTTTAACTACATATCTATGCATTCCATAAGAATGCTCTCGAATCTAGCTCCCTGTTTCTGCATAATTTCTGTTACCCACCCATCTGTCATCTTTTTTCATTGGGGGAGGACGGGTTAGTAAAATATAAGCGAGACATTGCGTGTTTGGTTAATACAGGGCGGTCAGTAAAAAAAAAAAGAAACAGGAACTTGTGTCTTGTTTTGTAAAAAAAACAAAGGCAATGATAGGTACTACCTTTCTGGATTAGACATTTTGGGTCCGAAAAGGTAGGTCGTGTTTATTGCTGACAGAAAAGCAGTTTGACAAAAGATATCTCAAATGAGAGGTTCGCCTACGTATGCGTTTGTTCACACACCTCCAATAGCTAAGCAGCGCATTTCGATGTTTATTTACATCAATATTGCTGCCAGGAAGAACGTTTAACTCCTATTCAGTGCAGTCTGAATTATGACCACAAGGGTGTTCAAAAAAAAGAGGGGGGGGGGGGGTTGGTTGAGTGAATCACCATCGGGAAAAAGGGAAATAGCACTAAAAAGGGCTAATGGCAGTAAAAAAGGGCAAATGGTACTCAAAAATGGCAAGTAGCTCTAAAAAAAAGGGGAAATGGCGCTAAAAAAGGCCAAAGAGTAAAATGTCCAATAGAAGATGTAAATAAAGGCAGGCACTATTTTTCCGTCCCCTACGAAAAACAGTCTAAAGAAATAGGTCTGTAAAAATAAATATTGATGACCGGCCCATAAACTGCAATCCTGGAATTGCCTAAGTTTTCATGGTTTATGATTTTGTTTTGAAAGTCTTTATTTTGAAAGCCTTTTTAATTATTTCTACCGAAAGGGCAACCAAATAAAAAACGTTTTGCTTTCAATTATGAACACATAGGCTTTCAACAATTTAAGGAAGGTCGTTTTGTCGGTGGTTGTGTGGTTTTTCCTTGGTTCTTTGGTACAGTTAACTGTGGTAGCATTCTGATGAACCGTTTATTTCGACAGATGCTCAGCTGGTTAAATGCATTTTTTGCTCATGTCCTTCTCCTTTATCCGTGTTGACCAATCAGGGCCATGCTTTATTCAAAAGTGTATGAAAACACGTCACCGTCAGATGTATAACCAATCACGGCTTGACATTCGCTACCCCTTGACTTACCTCCTAACTGATATCTCCGAATCAGTTGAGGGGTAAGTAGGGAGGTAAGTTGAGGGTTAACTACCTCCGAGGTAGCTAACCCTCAACTTACCTCTTGACTAATATCACCGAACTTTTCCCCTTTTCCGTTTGCCCCGGAGTTGTGGGTTAGCTACCCCAGGAGGTAAACTACCTCGGAGGTAGATTTACCCCGTGACTGTTATCCCCGGCGCCAGACAGCACGCAGTCTTTCAGAATAGGAGTGAAATGCCGTAATAAAAAAAAATTTGTATCCCACTCCATGTCGTTTGAACCTGCTGCGAGGTGCGCATCAGTGTATCCCGAGAATACCTACGATGTCCCTGTTCCTAATCATCAGTCCCTACTGCGTCATCATGCGAGGACATCATATACATCCCCCCCCTCCCTCAACCTCGGGACACACTTATGACACGCCTCAGAGTAATTCTAAACGCCACGGAGTGGGATGCAAACCTTCTTGCCACACTATTACGCTCCTATCCTGAAAGACTGCGTGCTGGAGGCAAAAAGTCGGCACAGGAATTGCAGACGTGGAATATGTCTAAAAATGATTAATTAAGTAGTATATATCCGTGAGAAACAGGCGGTTAACCGGTGATAATTGTTCGTTTGCGAGAACCGGGTGGTCCAATGTCGAGGGGGTGGGGAAATCTCACGAGTGCATAGCACGAATGATTTCCCCAACCCCAGAGACATTGGACTGTCCTGTTTCGAGCAAATGAGCTATGATGGCCTGTTAATCGCCTATTTTGCACGGATAGATGGTAGGGTGCGATGTCAAGCTAACTTATCGATTTATTTGAGTTTTGAAATATTTTTATTCGTAAATGTTATCTGTGAATTATAATTAATTTAAGAATTTTTACATTGTAAATTCCTGAATGGAAACTTCCGGTTTAGTTAGTAACTTCCTATCTAGGAAAGAAAAGACCCACGGAACGATATCCTTTTTTGTCCCCGTCTTCGAAATTCATGTTTAAGGTAAGGCCACATTTTTACTACTTTAATAGTTTAAATAAGATTGTAAAATGCGCTATGAGCTTGAGTCGTGGGTTTTTAGGTGTATTTCAAAATGTCAGTAGTCTAGTTTTTGTACCGTCGGGACAAAAGGTTCTTAGCTTGTGCAGTCAATGTAGTATGCGAATCGCTTTTTTTTCCGTGTCGGCACGAAAAATGTCGCAAGTCGGACAAGTTCCTGTTTATGCTAGTTTTGTGATGGGGTTTGCTAGATGAATTTGTGTTGTATAGTCATGAGAAATCGGGCATATGTCATGCTGTGGAGCTGGGGTCACATGGTGGAGCAGGGGTTGTGACTTGTGTAGACCCTGTAAAAAGTGTTAGATTATCAAAAATTTGTGCGTTATCAAAATTAACTCACGGTAACGTGTGTGGGTTTTCAGATTAACCGTTTTTATCGTGCGGTCCCCAACTTTCCCAATGCTAAAAACGATTAGCGATATAGTCCATATCACTACACTTTACAATGCATGATATTCATATCGGCACACTAAAGTGTGGCGATATGGACGCCATGCACAGTAGAGTGAGGTGATGTCACATGACGTGACTGTGAGGTGAACGACGTAATTATTACGTGCAGAAGTTTCCGTGAAGTGCAACACGATGACAGACATCAGTCCATTGAATTAAAAAAAACCGTTTCTTCTACACAGTTTTTTTTTAAAGAAAATCCCACCCTCAAGACACAAAACACCCCCCCGCAAACCTGACTGCATCAATAGAGAATTATGTAAACCTGACGACACGAAGTTTGCATAAACAACCCAGCTATGAAGACCAACTTTCCATTGACATCAACAATTTTGTTTTTTAGTTTTTTATTTCGAAAGTTAGGGACCGTAGCGATAAATTAGTGATGCCACCCAGGGCGAACTGTATCGGATTTATGAGGCGATGGGCGATATCTCTTACATGGGCAATCCGCTCGAACTACATCTTCATGGCGTCTCAGCCTTTGGCCTCGACAATCATCTTGACGTAGTTCTCGTGGATTGGCCATGTGCAGGATATCACTCATCGGGTGATAAATTCGATACAGTTCGTCACGGGTGGTATAACTCTTACTTAAGATTACCAAAAATGTGTGGGTTATCAAAAATTAACTGTATTTAATGCACGGTGGTGACGTCATGCTAACACATCCCCACGCTAAAAGTGTAGTAGTTATATACGGTTAATCTGAAAACCCATACGTGTCACCATGGGGTAATTTTGATAACCCGCACTTTTTTGATAATCTAACACTTCTTTCGGGTTCTACACAACCCCTTCTCCACCATGTGACATATAATGATCTTTACAAAACTACCGT
The DNA here is from genome assembly GCA_023313725.1 of Lithobius niger. Lineage (NCBI taxonomy): Eukaryota > Metazoa > Arthropoda > Chilopoda > Lithobiomorpha > Lithobiidae > Lithobius > Lithobius niger. Next base: position 109,355 of record JAHWFP010043460.1, on the reverse strand, counting down.
ACACAACACATATTCAACCAGCACACCCCATTGCAACCAGCATAAACAGACACATTTGCAACCTGCCACATTTTTCGTACTAACAGGAAAAGAAAAAACCCGGCAACCTTTCGTTCCGACGGTACGAAAACTAGGCTACTGACACTTGCAAATACACCTAAATACACCTAAAAACCTACGAGACCCAAGCGAATAGTACTTTTTGTACTCTAATCTTCTTTAAACTATTAAAGTAGAAAAAAAAATACAGTTTTGCCTTAAAGCACAAACGTCGTTAACGGAATGTCTATCCCCTTCACTCTACAGGAAGTTTTTAATGGAAGTTTCCGTTCAGAAATTTACATAAGTCGTATGTAAAAATTCTTAAATTCATTATGATTCACAACGAAAATTTACAAACAAAAATCTTAAAAAATTAGCTTGAGATTTAGTTAGCTTGACGTCACACCTTAGCATTAAAACATATACGTGAAGCAGACCAGGTAAACCTAGAATTATTGATCGTTGCTCGAAAAGGAACAGTCCAAATATCTCGGGGTGTCAAAATCGCGCTCGTGCGATTTTGCAACCCTCGATATTTGAACTGTCCCGTTTCTCACAGACGATCAATTATTTCATGGTAACCGGGTCTGCTTCACGGATATCTATTACATAAAGACTACACTTTTAGCATGGTATAATGATCACATTCCGACCAATTATCCATCATTACGAAGTCATTACGGCGTTCGAGGAGAACGAAGGGCTGTAGTTGTGTTAAACTACAAGAACGACTAAGAAAAGTAATATTGGCTTACTACTATGTATGTTCGATCATTATGAACTGTATCCACGAGTTTTGGCGCGAATCGTTGTATTTAAACAAACATTTTTGGCGCCAAACAGGATCATTCCGGCAAAACTGGCAATAAGAGTGATCACTACGCCTGTGGCTGGGCGGTTGGACAAATTAATTGTTTTTGATTGTCGGGAAATGTAATAATGCTTGTAAATGAGAATTTTTGGAGCCGAAAGTAAAGCAACAGTATTGACACATTTTTGAGTCTATCCATTGAATTTACATTGGGGATGTGTTAGCTTGGCGTCGCCACCGTACATTAAAGGGGACGTCGGACGAAATTCTAACTGGAGAATCGTCTAATGGGATAATTATCTAATATCTGCCTAAAAAAAATCTAGAAAATCATCTAAAAGGAATATCGTATAATGGAAAAATCATCTAAATGGAATAACATAGTCGTATAATGGATAAACGCCTAACTGGACAATAATATACCTGCGGTTTCTGATGTTATATGTATAGCCGCAGTGAGTGCGGCAGCGCGAGCGACGCAGGGACTTTAGACGATTTTCCATTATGCGAGTTTCGTATTGGACGATTTTCCATTATGCGAGTTTCATATTGGACGATTTTCCATTATACGAAATTCGTGTTAGACGATTTTCGATTATACTGTTATACTGTAGACGTTCTTCCAATTATGCGATTTTCCAGTTAGACGATTACCCCTCGCCCCCATTAAAGAAGTTATAACAGCCAAGTGCGTTTGCTAATACGGTGGAGCCGTAGGCAAAGGTTATCACCAGCCCTGTATATTACATTGTCATAAGGCTATTCATAATGCAGACTTCTACTACAATTATACTAACTTGTAATTTGGCTCATTCTGTGATTTGTGGATGAAGATATTCTTGACTTGAAGGGACACAAATCCAGTGCGATTCTGGCCCTTTACCACAAAAGTCGTGTTGTGAAAGATTTCGCTGGCGTCCTGCACTATCTTAATCATTGTTTCTGTAGTCGTTCGTAAGTTTCTTTTTCCCACTGTCTGAAAGAAACGATGATCGGCGACCAGTTTGAGTAAGCAAACTTCTCTATCCCGGGTGGATGCGGGCAGTTCCTTGTTACGCTGAACAGTTTCTGCCGTGTCAACCGGCCTGCAGTTGAAAATATAAACACATACAATCAAATTCAGATAAATAAAAAAACGAACAAATGAAAAGTGGCAACGATGAGTATCACACCCTCATGAAGCTTTGTCTGCCCAAATGGCAAACTAAGGTAAGTCAATTTAGGAGACAGAAGTATTTACCTAAGCACGCGTAATTTCACTGAAAAACTACAAACTTTGTGAATCATTGGAGAGTGATGGTAAAATGGTATGATTATGATTTTACTTTTGTTTCCTACGCGTGCTGAAGTGATACAAAATAACCCCCAAAAGTTCAAATACTCGAAGACTCAAAATAGTGCACTTTCACAGGGCAGAAAAAAGTGCCCCGTGTGCAGTTTAATGAAGCAAACAAATAAGTTGGATAATCTTGTTCTACACGATGCCAACTGCCCTTTGCACCATGGTGTCATCCCCGTAGGCAACCGGAAGTGGCTATATGACATCATCAAAATGGCCGCCGATATTGATTAAATAAACACCTATATCTCTGCAACCACTCGACCGATTTACGTTTTTTACGGCTCGTTTTAAAGCTATTTTTGATACACTACCGTTAAAGCCCTACGATTCAATACCAAAAATGCAAAGGGTTTCACGGTATGTACTTGCAAACAAAAAAATGCTTAATATTTCACTCAAGTTTTTACGCTTAGTTAGAAATAACAGCCCAACAGCGAGACTGGGACAATGCATTCATAGGAATTAGATCATGGTAAAATCTGTTAGCGTTAAGAAAAGCTATAGAAATTGAAAATCGGTTGAATGGTTCACGAAATACCAATGCTGAGGCGAATGCATTTCACTAGGATGCTGATGCAGCTATAGTGGCGGTAATGATAACTGCAGCAGTTTGTCGTTAGGTGGCGCATAATAGGACGTTCGAACGAAACGAATTGTAATTTGAACTCAAATTCCGGGGAACAAAAGGATTGTGACATACCATCCTCTATGCACTCGTATAGATAACTTGTGTTAAATAGAAGCAAAAAGCACAGTGCCACAACACAGATAAAGTGCCGTAACTTAGCTCCTAATTACGATAAACCGTTTTATTATCCGGTTTTTGCCTCTCAAGTCCTCATTTAACAATGTAACGATGCAGGAGACATTGTTTGGATTTCAGCACGAGGAAAGCGGGTGATATCCTATACTTAACTGCCCTTTTGGAAAAATATATGTCCTCGTCTTTCATCTAAGCCTAAATACATCTACTTATCTGAATTAGAATGGTCTGTAGCAGTTTTAAAGATCGTACTTATGGTAAATAGAAGCAAAAAAGCACAATGCTACAGCGTAGATAAGCTGCTGTATGTTAGCTCCTAACTAAAATAAATATTCTTTAATTACCGTTGTTGGAAACTATACATCTTTATTTTTCACCTCAGCCTAATCACATCCATTTATCTTATTTAGAACAGCATATTGCAGCAGTTTGAAGATGGAACTTGTTTTACAACAACGATGCGAAAACAACAGTACTACAATGTAGATAAGCAGTCTATCGTAGCTTAGCTCCCAAATGAAATAAATCTTTTTAATTACCTTTATTCGAAAATAGACTTCTTCATATTTCATCTTAGTCTAATCACATCTATTTATCTTAATTAGAACGGCTACTGCAGCAGTTTAAAGATGGAACTTGTCGTAAAACGACACGAAAGCATAGCGCTACAATGTACATTAACTGTCGTAGCTGAGCTTCTAGTTAAAATAAATTCTTTATGCCCCTTATTGAAAAATATCCATTTTCAACTTTCATCTAAGCCTAATCACATCTATTTACCGTAATTAGAACGGTTACTGCAGCCGTTTAAAGATGGAACTTGTGGTAAATATAGATATAAAAAACACAGTGCTACAATATAGATAAACTGTGGTAGCTCAGGTCCTAATTAAAATAAATTGTCTTAATGACCCTTCTTGGACAATATACAATTTCATATTTCATCTAAGCCTAATCACATCAGTTACACTGAATTAGAACGTTTACTGCGGCAGTTTAAAGATGGAATATGTCGTAAAATGACACGAAAAGAACAGCGCTATAACGAAGAAAAACTGCAATACCTTAGCTCCTAATTATAATAAATCATTTTAATTACCCTTGTTGGAATACACACACTCCACCTTTCATTTAAGTCCAATTATGTGGATTATGTGGATTATGTGGAAGTCTTATGTGAATTAGTGGATCTTAATTAGAACTAACATTGCCGCTGTTTAAAGTTAGGAATTATAATACACATACACGCTGTTGTATGTATATTATACATAAATTGCCTAACAGAATTAAGATATTGATTTTGGGTCAGAAGGGTTAATTTTACGCAAAACGTGAATAGAAATAATTCTGAAGGAAATTTGTGCTTGCTGCTTGTTAGGTTAGCGTAGTATCATTCTAACCGGCATGCTAACAGTCAAACCTTCTCTGAATCGAACTTAATTTAGCCAACCTTTACTTAAATATAACAAAAACAACAAATTTCATAACTGCACATTCGTTATTAAATATATATCCGCAATTACAGGATAGAGTACTGCTAAAAAAGAACGATGATGATCCGGAAATGACGGCAGCAAACGCGTAAAATACGAAAAAAAAAAAAACAACACTAATATTTCATTCGGTTTGGTTACGGTTAATCCACCAGTTAAGTTTTTGGTTTAGTTACAGCTTCGGTTCTGCAATTTCAAACGGTTTTTACCGGTTTTAGTCTTCTGTACAGCCGTACCGGCTGAGAAGACTACTGCAACGACTTTGTCCGTCCGTCCGTCCGTCGCTTTTTTCAACTTCGCAGCGGTACCAGAAATGGACGACCACTGTTTACAACGTTCGATTCAGTGTCAAAAGTTAGTTGAATAACATGCAAATTAAAACATCGTCGCCTCCTTATAGCTAATAGACTTCTTCGACGTAACTAAAATAATAACATTTCATCGTCGAATAGAAATCCTAAAGATTTGTGTTAACGCAGCCCTAAAAACAAAAACAATTTAGCTTCGTTTAAAAGAGTCTTCTCGCATTGTTGCATGAATGAATAGGCTTACGATCGAACCAAATTCTCCATTAGGCCTATCTGCTACTTACGAAACCAAAACTGCCGTTAAAAAAATTAGGCCTAAAAAATGAAAATTAGATCTAAAATCATGTTACCATGGCAACGTCAATAGTTGCTACGAGTCGCTGCAGCGTTTCTCCTGTCCCTTCCCTACTACCACTGATCTATATTAGGCTACGTTGCGCATTACGTTGTAACACTGTAACTGTGTGCGGGGTGGCATACCGTGTTGAAAAAATGAATAGGCTTACTGTATACAATCCAAATCTCCGTTGACAATTATGCCTAAAACGTAAAATAAGCTTAAAAGTTAACACATTTTTAACGGGCAATTCTGATGGTTACTGTTTTTAGATTATATAATAGAGATAGCTGTTGTAGTGCATGATAGAGATGTGAGCCTCAACATAGGAAGTGGACGAACTGTACAGAAGACCAATGCGACTAGATAGTCGCTATAGCCCCTTGTTCGGTTACGGTTCGGTTACGGTATGACTCCCTGAGCAATTACCGTAATTCGCGTATTAAATGCCCATGGGTCGTTCAACTTAATTCGATAAAAAAGGGAGTAGCCCGTAACAAAGTTATAATTAGATTCTTACTTCTGTGCAGGGAGGTGTTTAGGCCTAACTTTATATCGAGAAAATTCGACGTTTATACGATCATTCACGTACGTGATATGGGATCAATCTACCATTAACACAATGCCTTTATCGTCATTTGTTCAAGAATAATGGTTTATTTAGTTTTGGTGCAGAAAAATACGATTTAGAGGGTTGAAACAATGATTTCCTTGAATGTATGCAGCTTTTAGTTAATTTTTACAAAAAAATTACTATCCAAAATGCTTTTAGGTCAAAAATCGTGAAATAACCTTAAGGCATTTTAGAGGGGCTGGGCTGTAGCTTTGACGGGGGCTATTTATAGGCGATTTACGGTATTGACCATTAATGGTCGGGAATGTGCGTAGAAATTTTAACTGTTGGGGGATTTAACTGTCGGGATCCTCATTTGAGGTCCAACGATAATATGATCCCATCTCCCTTCAAAAGTTATCCCTGACTCTATTCAAACTACCTGTGGATGATTTCCCATCGTCAAGTTAAAAAGAAGCAGTCAGTATTGACATGCTCCTAATAGTTTGGAAAACGTGACACATTTTCGAGGAAAGGAGCCAGGCTGATTTCTTTAAAACATTCAAAGTGTTTTTTTTTTAAATATCCATATTAATAGCGATTCTCATAGTAGTACGATGAATTTTGATTTGATGACTACAGAAACACGACAGTTAGTGTCAAGATGACCATGCCTCTTACAGAAGAAGTCGATGAATTTTTTTGAAAGTGTATTGGCAGATTTAAGCAATAGTTCCGACACTGGCAAGTTCAAAAGCTTGTGAATATACATTATTTGGGAGAAAGAAGGGGAGGAGTTTCGAACGATCAAACACCGACCAAATTAATCAGGATAAATACAATTCGAGGCTTTAATAAAGAATACTTCCAATAGTCACAATTTCTAACAACTCATCCGAAAGTACCAATTTTGAGGCCAACAATTGTATCTTTACTCGGTTGTTTGGTTTGGTTTGGGAAATTCGTGACCTCCCCCCCCCCCCCCCAAGAGGGGTCGTGAAAATTCGGTGATTCCCCCCCCCCCCTCACCAAATGATAAATAATGATCAATCCCTGTATAGTCTTAAATTGGTTATTTCCACTCCTTCGGTCTTTACTTCTCGCCGCTCCTTCGTATAGCTTCGCTTGCCTGAAATTGGTTTTGTTATAAACGCAAGCCCTATCCGAGAAATATGAGAGTTGTAACAACATCAAGGATGAAGGAGTTTCACAATTTTCAACTTGAAAACAATTACAGCTTAGAACGTGAAATTAATGTCTCAATTCATATTTTGTGGAATATAAATATATGGTCATTTGACTTGAAGCAATCAGTGACAAATGACACTTTTTAACAGCTCAACTCCCAAGTGTCACTGAAGTAGGCTAATAGATTAGCTTTTAAAGACGTAACACTGGAGTGTAGTGTTTGATTTTACACTGACACCGAACTAGTAAACCTGCAGTTAGTTATAAGACAGTGCCTTGTGGAAAGCAACAAATGAAAAGCGAATGGGAGGACGAGGAGGAGGCACAAATGGGAGGGCCTGAATTAAGATAGCGTCTTAATGGTTATAAAAATCACAATGCTAGCAAATTTTCCTCGATTTGAAGACGTTGAGAGCATTACTACTAAGTCTACTTACATGATGTGTTTCAGCTGCATGGCTTTAGTCTTGAAGTTTCTACGAATAGGAATGGATTCGTTTACGAACGGTCCAAGAATGTACGATTTGCGAAAATCTTTGCATGGCTTTCCCGGTATCGAAGAAGGCGAACACATCAGATTTCTTATGTCGATGTCTGATGCTCGATACATTATCGATTTAAACTTGGTCTCACGTTTGAAGTACTTCGTGGCTGGTTCGACGTAATAAGTAGTGTTATTTGTACTAATCACCGCATCTAAAACGCCATCGTAATAGGTTCCGTGAACGTCTGATGTGGAATCATTCAACAAGTTTCCTTCAATCATGCGACTGAGAAAACTACGAGCTGGCATTTTCAACACTTTTCCTTTCTCTTCGCCGTAAACTTCGATCTCGGCATCGGGGTACATTGCCTTGCACCGCCCCTGAAATACAGCCAACGTAAAACTCCTTTGAAAGGAGTAAAATTCTATATGTACCGGATAGGACCCCTTTGTGGTACTTGGGTACATTATGCTGATGATCCATATGGGCTCGTAGTATGTTATAAATTCGCTAATGTCGCTACCGTTTTTAATAACCGGCATGACAGGAACACAGCACAATAACGCCACCACAAAAAAAGAAAGCATCATCGCACTTGTTAAAATATATTTACCTGCTACAAAACCGATAGGTTAGCAACAGAGTAAAAATTAGGTGCACAAAACTATGCGAAACCGCTTGGTCTATTAAATTAAATGGTAGTTTGAGATGAGTTAACAATAAATTGCTGTGTGAGCATAAACTGAACAGCGCAGTCATTGTTGGTTGCTTATTGTTGGTTTATGCACCGTCAAAGCGAAATATCAGATGCTTTGCGTGCTCTTGCTCGCTTTTGTAAACAACTGGTGTTCATCTGTAGGCTCCTCCTGCTGTCTCTGCCTCTACCTTTGTGTCAATCATATCAAAAACTAAAACTGGTAAAAGGGGCCGCCAAGTTCCGAATGGTTCGGCCCTTCAAAGGAGTGATATCAACACACCAAAACACTCGCCAAGTTAATCGCACCGAATAATACTTTGGACGTTAAATGAAAACTTGAACATTGCTACTTTTAGTAGCAATGTTCAAGTTTTCATTTGACGTCCAAGTATTATTCGTTTTACCAGTTTTGGTTTTTGTTATGATATCAGTCCTTTTTTTTTAAAGTGTGTATTAGACTCAACTCCACTACCGTGCAGATGTGTAATAAAGTGGCACGTCAACAAGAAATTGGTTTTCCACAATTTGATACTACCTTTTGCCTATAGGCCGAACCATTCTCAACTTGGTCACCCCTTTATAAGTTTTCGGTTTCGTTTTAATTGTGTTGTAATTTGTTTTATTTCGTTAGTTTTGGTGTGTTGATATCACTCCTTTGAAGAGCCGAACCACTCTCAACTTGGTGGCCTCTTCACCAGTTTTTGGCTTTGTTTATTTTGCTTTGTTTTTAGAGTTGGTTTATTTTTCGTGAACTGGACGTCTATACAATTTCTTTGGCAACGTTGTTTAGATTTATCGTGCTACACTAGTGTGTGTCTATAGGCACGGACATCAGTATACACGTTGTCATTGTCCGAACTTTGGCTGCCCAACGAGAGACGATGCCGTCAATACTAACAATGGTTATAACAATATTTTCGTACTTACGCGCCATCCCACGCCATCCTCGTTACACCCCTAGGCTCCAAACCATAAAATGTACGCAGTTCGTATCGTAGTGCAGCCATTCGTCCAATTTCAAAGCTGGAAGCCTTCCCGTTATCTCGGTATCGATGAATAATCACCCTATGAAAATTAACATGGGGTTGAGTGGACTACCATTAGCTAGCTAGCTAGTACCTAGCTAGTTACAAATTTTCAACGTTATTGAGGGTCAGATTTTGCATTGAAAGCAGCTTAGCTGGCATTCCTACACGAGCTAATTTTTGTCAGGTGGGTCATTGCTCTTGATTTCAACACAATTTAAGCTTTTGTACCGCATTATTATTTTCCCCCAAGTACCTGAAATGTGCCCAACTATGCTTCAAGATATAAGACACTGCGCTATGGCGCCGCGCTACAATGGTTTACAACCTCGACAATTGAATTGATGTGATGTTTGTTGTGATGATTGTTGCCTAACTTGGCGCGACACAGTAGCGTGTGTCTGTATATGCTACCTTGGTAGTATCTAGACACACGCTAGTGTATCGCCACCAAGTAACAGTAGATCGTCCGATTGTAGGCATCCGATTGTTAAATAATGATTGTTAATGAAAAAAAGGCGGCTGCACTAGCAGACTGTGTCTTTTAACTGAAACCAACTTATACCTGATTTCAGCATACTACTGTAAATTCCCCATGCGGTAGAAATGTTTGCAAATCGTTTGAATCAGGTGTTTTGGGTCCAGGAACGAAGAAAACGTCAACACGAAAATGTGGGTACGTGTCCTTCATGGAGAAAAAGTGCCCTCAATAACTTTGAATTTGTGTTACTGGTGACTAGCAACAGTCTAGTAACTAGTCCGCAGGCTCCCATGTTAATTCTCATAGGGTATAACGACACGTCTACAGCTGATTAGGGAAAGTTGCCAGATCTAAATTTCGGCAAACAGGTAAAGCGTCATATGGGGAAGTGCCTTTTTCTAAAATGTGGGTTGCAGCTAGAAACACGTGGCCCTTAAGTGGCTCGTAAAAAGTGCAAAATTATTGTTGTAACCATTGTTTTTATTGTCATCCAACAGTAGATATAACATGCTTAAGTGTTACACGCTTATCGTTTTAATACCTAATTGTCAGAATTTATTGTTTTTGCAAATAGGTGGAACTAGTCCTGCGCTGTGGTGCTGTGCCCTGCTCTGTGGTGGATGTGCCTTGTGCTTTGTCACCCTCTGGAACTTGCTTTAAATGAGGAAGAGAAGGTGGGTTAGCCGGTTGTCTGGTGCCTCTGTTGTGCTGTGTGGTTTTCCTTCTAGAACTAGCCCTGCTCTGTGGTGCTGTGCCCTGCTCTGTGGTGGATGTGCCTTGTGCTTCGTCACCCACTGGAACTTGCCCTAAATGGGACTGGGGTGTGAGGGGGCAATCACTGTGAATGGTACTGTGATTAGGTGTAAGTCCAAGGTACGATACCTTGGTTTCTGGCTAGACCCACGACTGAGTTGGATCAGTGATACTATTGCCGTCAAAGAAAACATCGCGTCTCGGTTGGGCATTTTGAGGTCATTTGTTTCTAACAAACTCACAACAAAACGTTCCACGGTTTTGGCTCTCTACAGGACTTATGTAAGAGCTTACGCAGAATTCCACGCTCCACTTCTAGCGAGTTCCTGGCGTGCTTTGCAAGCCATTCAGGTTTCATTAAACGATTGTTTGCGAACTGTGTCTGGCTGTCTCCCGACGACCCCACCCCACATTCCACAATCCACACTCCACATTGAGACGGGGGAACGCTCACTAGATGTGAGGGCAGCTGGAATACTTACTAAGGTCTGTTTGCGAGCTGCGGCCAGGGGTACCTTGGATCCTATAGCACATGTTATTATGAGGTACACCACGTTTCCGCAGGGTGATCGTGAGGTGCTAGGGGCGTTGAGCTTGGGGGCAACCCTGATTGAGCAGAGAGGCCTGAGCAGCTTCTCGCTCCCGCTCCTTCTGCATCTGCCTCGCCCATGGGTTTGGTGTGGGGCCACCTTATCATCAATTCAGGGCAAGGGGTCCGCAGCCTACGACCCGGTTCCTTCTGGCTCTGCTAGCATATTCTGTGATTCGTCATTCCACTCTTCCTCTTTTGAGGGTGGTGTTGGAATTTGCATCCCGAGTCTCCATCTTGAATACAGCTATTTTCTGGCTGGTATACCGACGGTGTTTCTTGGAGAGCTGATCGCCATTTCGGTGGCTGTGGATGTTGGGCTAGATTTGTCTTTGCCTCGGTTTTGTGTCTATTCAGACTCTGCAGCTAGTCTGGGTTTTCTCAGGCAGTCGTTTCAGTCTATGGAGGTTTCCCATCCGATTGTTACAGAAATCGGGTGGAAGTTGTTCTTGGTGTGCAGATTGGCGTCAGCGTTCGTTTGGTGTGGGTTCCTGGCCACTCAGGTGTCACAGGAAACGAGGCAGCAGATGGGCTGGCTAAGGTTGGGTACGAGTGTAGGTCTGCTCCAATTCGGTTCCCTTTGGGCTACAAAGATCTGTGTCCAGTTATCGCTGGATTAGCAAGGAGAGAGTGGCAAAGCATATGGGAGAGGGGTGCAACAGGGCGTACCTTGTTTGAAATACACCCTACTGTGTCCTCGCCCACTCCACTTGGTCGTCTCTCGCGTAAAGACGCGGGTTTGGTGTCTAGGCTAAGGACTGGGCACGTTCAGCACCGTGCCCAATGCCCATCTGTATCACATGGGGTGGAGCGGTTCCCAAGGGTGTGCCTGTGGTAATGGGGAGGAAACCGTTCGGCATTTTCTGTTCTCTTGCCCACTCTGGGCTAAACACCGGTGCTCACTTTTATCTCGGGGCGATGTTCAGTTACTCAGTGCTTTTGGGGTCCTACCTCATCTTGGGTTAGCGAGGCACACTCTTAGGGTTATTGTCAGATTTTTCAGGAATACGGGACGACTTGGGTGATTTCCGGATCGTGAGTTTTTTTTTAAGGTAGCGCCTCACTGCTTGCTCGCCTCGCTTCCAGGGTGCGACTGGGATTGTTCGGGTGATGCTCTGTTGTTTAATGGCTGTCGGGTTGGTAGGTTTAAGTAGTGTAAGTTTAGCTTTAGAGTGAGCGAATGGTGTAAGGACCTAATAGGCTCAATAAACATAAACATAAACATGAAAAAAATGTTACTTTTAATTGTAACGATAAAATTTAATTGTTGCTATTTAATTGTTGCTGCTGCTGCTGATGCTAATCCTTGAGCGCTTATATTATTATTATTAGTATTAGTATTATTAGTAGTATTAGTATTAATATAGGTAAGATAGTATTGCTGTCGTGTTATACTGCACCGTGACTTAGTAGTTTGGATATTAGTATCATTGTAATTCGTATTATGACTTTTTGGGGTATGTGGCTTCGGGCCTTTGATCTAATACTCGGTGGGATTAGTTTGGCAACTAATGTAGCAACTTGGTGGCAGCCATTTCGGCTCTGATATCTCTACTTTGATTGGCTGAAACTTGGCGGGTTCTTTCACTCTTGTGGGTTTTGTGTTAGATTGTTTTATGAAAAAGTTTTCTTTATCCATGAGATTTTTTTTAATATTTCGTTTGTAAACCTACTTTTGTTTATTAATACGACAACTTAATAAATGTCCCAAACGCCGCCTCATGCAAATTGCCGAGGTTTTTTGCCCAGATTATTTAAATTACATTTGTTTTTGTTGGTAGCACCATTTTAATTCTGAAGCCTCACTTTTGAGTGTGGTTTTTTTTTATTTGTTTTGTTTAAACCATGTTTTATTTTCGTAATTGTTGAAACCCATGATTTTAATACAGGTTTGCACTTTATTTGCATAACTCGCCCAAATATGGTCAGTTTTAAAATTTGACCTACATAGGCTACGCATTATTTTTGCTGAGCCTACTTGATAATATCAACGCTTTTAACCGTACAAACCTAAATTAGGCTTAATCGAATTACGAGTCGCACAGTTGCAACCACTAAATTCACTGACTTCAATGAAAATAAAAAAAAATATAATATGCTGATGTCACGGATTGATTTGTACTTACATGTTATACCTCGTTCAGAAAAGGAAGTAGACAACTGCTAGACTGCTACATTCTTTCAAGTTACTAAGTAATAGTTATTGGTGAGAATCGAGCGGGTATCGATTTTTAACCCACGGCTGCGATGATTGGCCCTGCTCGAGTATGCAAAGGTCGAAGGCGAAGCCCGAGACATTTGCATACGAGAGCTGGGCCAATCATCGGGGCCATGGGTTAAAAATCGATACCCGCTCGATTCTCACCTATAAGTGTTTTATACCATGATTGGGACGTCAAGCTAGCTCGTATATTAAAACGTGTTTTGTGAAAATTACTTCAATAAAACGGTGAACAATCAGTATCTCGATATGAATGAAGGTCATTCCATTTTAGTTTATGGAGGGTGGAGTGGTTGGTAGACGGACGAGTCCTTTGCGGCAACTTTGTGGAGGGAGGGTGAGTGGGTGGGAAGGAGACGAATGCGTCGTTTCGCCATTTTTCACGCTAGCAAGTTCGGTAGGGTTTTCAAAGTTTTTCGGAATGAAAAAAACTTCTATAAGAAGACGCAGGGATAGAAAGACATTGTGCTGGGACATTCTGGAAAGGTATGTAATTTATTTTGTGCGTTAGTAGTTTGAGAATTGTTAAAATAGTACGGTAATAGGGTATCGGTATGAATGAAGGTCGTTGCATTTTAGTTTGTGGAGGGAGGAGGGTGGGGGAATAACGCGGAGTGAATAAGCTTAGGTATGGGCCAGACATGTGAGAGTTTCATTCCTTTTAAGTAATTCCTTTTGTAAGTTTTTATTGCTCTCCGTTTTTTTGCACGCTGTATTTGGTTGTTGGTGTGTGCGTTCCCGGTCATGTGATCCAGAAGTGTCAAAAGAGTGGGTAATCGGCAAAAGTGTGGGGTAACTTGATAACCCACACTTTTTGCGATGACGCAAACTTCCGCTCACGGTTAACGGGATTTAGCCTACGGAAATGTATCATGGCGTCGAGTTAGCGTGACGTTACAGCCGTGGTATAATGCAGTTATAGCAGTTACATGCAGTTATATACAGTTACAAGTGCAACAAACTAGTGAGCCAAATTAGCAACATTTTCAACACCACCACTGCTATAACGCAAGTTTGCAACTAGTATCAGTGGACGTATCAGGCGTAATAACGGAGAAATCAGTAGGTATTACATTCGTAAAGCCTATTAAATAATAGAGCATTTTTTGCAATAAATTTTATAATTTTCCAACGAATAAGATGTTCTGGTTGAATTATCTCCGGTTTGAAAGCATACGTACGGTTATGCACAGAAAACACAGTTTCAAATTATTTTTTATTCTTCACACATTTCCCAGTTCATCTTTCTGAGGTCTGAGTTTGGGTTTCGCCGTACCAATCTTCCAACATTTGTGAGGTTTTACTTCTGTGTTGCACCACAGTCCTTCCGGGCAATAACATGTGGAGTTTGTGCGTCCAACGCAGTTACAGTGAATAACCTGAAAGTAACACTTAAGGTCTGTGAGTCGAAACTATATCTCAGATTATTAATTCAGACAAAATCATAAGGCGAACTGGGTTGTAATATTAGCTTCACACAATAAAGCAATAAATAAACCTTTCTCCTCCTCCTCCTCCCACCACAAAAGTGAATGCATTCTTGGCATTGCAGCGTTCACCCTATGACAGTGTTGCGTTGACGTTTTTTCCCTTGTACCGTATTAAATGACGTCTTTCGCATCGTTTTGCAATCTCCATCATTAAAAACGTAAAATGTGCGCACACGCGTGCGTACCTCTACTACTCTTGAACTAAGGCACCTACCAGGATGACAGTAGCACCAAATGAAATATAAGTAAATTAGACTTCGGATAGGCATATTTTCATTGCTGTGACTTGATTTTTTTTTATCCTCAAATACGCGAAAACTCCTCTAAATACTGTCAAAGTTTGATCAGGCAAACTAATCGGAATGCAATCAACTAAACTATACGAAGCGTGGATCGACGCCAATAGAGTGAGAGAAGCGAAAAAAAGATAATTAAATACGCTTCGGAGAGGCCTGGTTGTAACTTGAATTTTTGACCCTCAAATGCACATACAACTGCGCTGAAAACTGATCATGATGTGCAGTGGTGCCCACAGGGGGGTCAGTGAAGAGCCACTCCTCGCTGGTATTTTTTTTCGGGGGGGGGGGATACGTCATGTTGCGGGTGGGTCCGAATGTGTTCTGTCTCAAAATATCTCCAACATCACTACTTGCGTGAACCTTTGCTTCGTTTCGCATTACGACGAAAGTTATTCCCATGGTGAAATTTGTTCCCTACCCTGTTAAATTCGAGCCAACCTAATGACAACAACAACAACACGACAAAAAAAGTCTATAATTACTATTAAAAAAAGCAAACAATAGTTAATTAGAATTCTTATTTTTTTAGTTTTCGTTTTTTCTTTTTTAGAAGTGATGCCACAACAATGAATTTGACGCTTACAACAGTGACTGAATAGTTACAACAATGTATTTAAGACTTCCAACAGTGAATTTGACACAACAATGCATTCGATATTGACTATTGTGATGCACCTATACCTCCATTACAACAGTGATGTAATTGCATAATGCCAACTGGCTATAGAGAACACGGAATTTAGACTGCCATTTGCAACAATTTCCTAAAGGTACAAGGTCGGGAAAGTCGAATTTCATGCTGAAGCACATGGTCACAACTTTCTTCTGTGCCTACCCGTTCAAGGAAGCCAAGTGCCAGGAATATCTGTTGGGCATCTACAACATGAAATCTTCTCGTGTGATTTTAACAATGGAGAACCAAGAACGCAGTTTAAATCTTTTGCTATCTATTATTCTTGGAAGTTAAAATTTGGCCGTTGGAAATGGTTGAAACAAGAGATAGACCGGTCTCAAATTTTACCCATGATCCAATGGCCCTGTACGCACAGAAAAAGTAGCCCTGTAGGTTTTAAAAGTTTGTTAAAACATCCACGTTTCTGAAGCACGGAGGCACATGGATTAAAAGAGCAAGGCGAGCTATTTCCTCATATACAAAACCTTTTCATAGTAAAACAAACTCGTTTAGTGTATCATTACGAACTAACATTCTAAGAAATGCGTTGAACGAATTGTGAGCGAAAACTGCAGTTAGCTTGCACCCCAATAATCAATAGGCCTACATCGATTTTGTGATGCGCTCGTGATCGAATAAAGTGCAGAAGCATGAATCGACGGCAATAAGAGTGGGAGAAGCGAACGATATGGCTGGTTATAGTTACCGAGAGACAAGCAATCTCTTACAGCGAAACGAGATGATGCCAACGGAGCGAGTGAGTGGCTAGTTCGATTGACTGGTTGGAAGCATTAATGTTTTTTGGGTGCCGGTTATAAAGATTTGGTACAAAACGTGTGAAGCTAAATTTCCTATCGCATTGTTTCTAATGCAAAGCTCCGTCTCAAATTTTAAGGAAAAAAAAGACAATTCTCACCATAGGTCTGCTTTTAATAGGGTCACAAAGGACTGGATTTCGAAAGTAGTTGCAAGTAGCTAAGCGAGGACAATGGCAAGCCGGCACGAATGGTTTCCCGTGACCCTGAGGACGAGCTTTCCGGTAGACGCTGGGAAGGAGTTTTTGAATTCCTATCACAGCACACCAGGTATTGAGAATTATTAATATCAAGCTAACTCTGAAGTTCATCTAGTGTTGCTCATTACACTCAAGGGGAAAAAAAACACCGATCTTGGTATAACTGCGAAGCTTGATACTGAAACTTAACCGCACTCGCCACAAACAATAGACAATTTATAGGTGTAAACGTTTGTATACGTATTCGAACGCTATATTTTAAGTGCTGTAATTGAACTCCCTCTTCGCACCGATAATATCTCATTATGGCCTCGCTATTGGCCTAAATGGAAACCCCAAAATAGGTTCCCCTAAGGTACCAACTGCATAGTTGAAGAAACCATACACTTTATTCCTGATGTTTATATATAATATAATATAATATAATATAATATAATAATAATATAATATATAGAGACGATGCTCGAGGCATCCACCCACCCAAATTCCCCGGCGGCAGATGTTGAGTGGAAGAAGTACCACCATTATTACAGTTGTTTTTTACCGCATGAGGAAGGAAACCGGAGTACCCGGAGGAAACCCTCGTGCAACGGGCGGGAAACAACCGGAGAAAAACCCGTACATATACACTTCCCATCCCCAGGATCGAACCCGGGTCTGTACGAAGCCAGAGATGTACACTGGGACCAGGACGCCTATCGAATCTGACGCCCCAGAGCTCGCAGCTACCCGTGCACCCATTTATATAAATGCTAATGAACACGTAGGCTACAGCCAAAAAAAATGTACTGGTCTACAAATAGGAAAAAAAAACAGGTTTTCACAGTTCAATGATAGACAACAGTATTGCACGTCACTTTGACTGTGAAATGACGTACAGGT
Source organism: Lithobius niger (assembly GCA_023313725.1). Lineage (NCBI taxonomy): Eukaryota > Metazoa > Arthropoda > Chilopoda > Lithobiomorpha > Lithobiidae > Lithobius > Lithobius niger. The sequence goes on along the minus strand of JAHWFP010043460.1, from coordinate 91,908 downwards.
GCTGTAAAATATTATCAGCAGCCTGTGATAGAAATAAAAATACAGTAAAATGTACCATTAGCAGTTTTCTGTAAAATCAGGTTTCATTACTGTCACAATGCTAACCATTTTCAATACAAAATACTGCCACCTACATGAAATACCATACAGTCTTATCGAAAATGAAAAACACAATAAAGTTTTCAATAAATTTAAAGGTTTGCAGTAAATAAACTAACAACCGTCCTACAATAATATTTATAGCAATGACTGCTGTGAAAACACAGGTCGTAGCTGTAAAGCTTTCACAGTGACTTTTAATGTAAATTTGTTTTTACATGCTTCATTATTATTACTTGAAGTATATATGAAGAGTATGGTAAAAAAAGCACTTCTGCGTCATATTTAGATGTAACAGCTTTGCGCAATATACAATACATAATTTACAATAAACATAAGCATTTTACCACTATCAAGCAAACTCATTGCTGGAAATAATTTATAAAGTACATTTTGGCACGTCGTTCTTTTTTTATGGTGGTCCTTCCCGCGAAGGTGTGATTCAAAGTACGGAATCCTTCGTCTATCGTTTCTTCTTTGGTGCGACTATAAATTTCCATAAAATTACGGTACAACGAACTTTTGTTTCCAGCCCTTTTAACCATAATCTTTGAATGCATGGTACAGCCAAAAAACAACCAGAGGTGCGAACACGATACAGTAGGGCATATCACACCACAGTGCACACAGCCAGTAAATAATCATTAGTCAGATAATAATCCTGATTCAATGAACGAAATTCTTTGTCTGTCCTTTCTTCTTTGGTGCGAATATACCATGGTTATGAATGTCCATAAACTTAAGGTACAAAGAACTTTATTTCCATTTGTTTCTTTTTAGTAGTATGCATTAAAAAACAAAATCCCCCCCCCCCCCCACACACACAAAACGAAGCGATTGACTCTTTCATTACACCGGCAAGCCATGATGACTGCAGCCCTATCTGATATCCTCTTACTAGTCAGCACAAAATTATGTGTTGGCTAGCTGTAAGCTGTAATGATTCCGTGATATTTCCATCACGGGGTTGGTTTGGTGCAGTTCTTTATATGTAAGTGGCAGTAAAGTGATTGCTTGCGTTCAGAACCGTAATTAAGGGGGATGCGAAGGGTGCAAGGCACCCAGGCCCAGGAGGCAAGGGGGCCCAAAATTCAAAGCAGGTGACCGAAAGTTTTTACATAAAACTTGTGTCTTAAGTTTTGTGGGTGTGCCTCCATTATTGAGGCACTCCCTTTAGTTGTACTTGCTGGCCACCACAGCCACTTCCTGTAACCTGGTGTGTGGCCTGTATGTTTAATAAAGGCTGTAAAGGTCAGTGTTGCAGGAAGCCAATGCTCACTATTATGCTACTCAACCCCCTGTTATCATTGGACTCACACTCACTGGGAAGGGGGGTTCATACCCTCGCATCGGTAGTTAGCTAGGAGGTTTACAACTTAGGCTAACATAGCAAAAACCACTATAAAATAGGCCACAATCATGAACCCAAATTCTTTAGTTTTGGGGGCTCTACATTTTACTCTTGCACCCCTTCCTTTGAAAAATGCTAGCTGCAGCACTGATTGTGTTGGTGTTGCCATGTGTTGCAATTTATTGACATTTGACTTGAGTGTTGCTGGCACTGCTGCTGTTCGTGTGCAGTACAGTACAAATGAAGTGGCCAGCACAAACGAAGTGGTCGTACGTTTTCTAGCAGGGAAGCATAAAATTTGCCCCCACCCAGAGAAAATATTTATTTACGCCAGTCAACATTTTCAATTACCAAGCACAACTGGAGGGGGAGTGGGAGAGCAGTAAGGAGACAGGTACAGCCGAAAAAAGTTAAGGAGAAAAGGAAAATGAATGAATGGTCTTTTTTTTTTCCCCGGGGGGCGGGGGGAACGGAGAAGCTTTTTTTGATGCGGGGTTGCGGGATAGGGAAAATATGTTGATTACACAGACCGCAGACATCGGCCTATTCTTCGTTAGCGGCATATTGGGAGCTACTAAATTTGTAACGTCACACGCCAAACGGGGTATAAGTAAATAAAAAAGAACTGATTGGCTATAAAAATCTGGCCATCGGACTGATTTACTGCCAAACGGAAAAAAGGGCAAAAAGAAATAATAAAAAGTCATCACTCGTCTCCCTCAGTAACGTGGGGCCGAGGTGGGGGCAAAATGGAAATGGAAAAATGGAAACACCTTTGTTTCTCCTTAAAGAACAAAACTACCTATGTTAAGCCATGGGAACAGCTACGTTTTATAAGGCCTGGCAAAAAATGAATGAAAGGAAAACCCGCGTGTTGATGATTAAAAAAAACATCTTTTGGCTTCGCATCGCTTGCACTTACACTATGCAACCAATGCGTGAGTACTGAGTAGTGATAATGTGATTACGAATTAAAAACTTTATTCAGATTACAAAGTCATACAGAACATAACCATTTTCGTACTGAAAATCCCGATTGCTTCTTTTTAAACTTAAAAAATTAGATGCTGTCTTTTGTTTACAACACAACTGCTAACAAATCCGTACAGCTTGAACTGACTTGTCGTAAATAATA
>JAHWFP010043460.1:62331-87967 GCA_023313725.1 Lithobius niger | reverse complement strand
TAATGTTAAATGGTGCGAACACATGTTTATTGTGGAATGATAGAGGGCACATGACACCGAAGTGCACAAAGCCAGTAAATAATCGTCAGTCAGGTAATAATTCTTCGTCTATCCTTTCTTCTTTTGTGCGACTATACCACAGTTAAAAATGTCCATAAAATTATGATACAAAGAACTTTGTTTCTATTTGTTTCCAGTACTTTTAACATAATCTTAGCATGCATAGTACAGCCTATAATGATTAATGGTGTGAACACGTGTTTCTTGTTTAATGATAGAAAGATCATGACACCATAGTGCACAAAGCCAGTAAATAATCCTCGGTCAGGTAAATTTTCGAATTAGAACTAAAGTATGTCTACATTTACGGCTAAAAGAACTGGAAACAAATTACCAGTCATATGTATCACAATTTACGGAAATGTTTAACAGTTTAGGAAGTTACACCCTTTCGTGGCATAAGAATTTTTCAAAAATGCGACCCTGTGATTTGTTTATTTGATTACACAACTAAGACACACATTAACTGTGTGGCATTTTGTTGTCACTAATTCACCATATGGGCTACAGGATCCATCTGGTGTCGGATTTGTTGATTATTCGAAGCACGGTTACAACAGACCAACTGATTGATTGATCACTTCACATTAATAAAACGTATGTACTCTCTTAGTCGGCCTTGCATCAACCGTACTGTTTGTGTAAAATGTGGATTCCATGCCATCACACGATTGTGTGTGTGACCTGTGGTATAAAAACGCATAAATGTATATTTAAATTATGTGGTTTGTAGCTTCAAGAGCTTGAATAGTTCCCCTGTAAGTGTCCATACCAGATTTTGAGTATCCCAGAGTACCTATCCCCTATTCTGATCCCCACTGCCACCAGCCACCCGAAGGAATCAAAATGTAGACTTCTTGTAGTTGAACTAATTTAATGGTTTGGCCACGGAACGAACTTTAAATACAATCAGTGTTACAAATCTGTCTAACATTTGGGAAACACGTCTATTATATAGACAAGAGTGACCGACACAGTTCATCACACAGATCACAGTCTCAGGCTATTGATATATGCTGCGACTACACAACAGGAATTCGCTACATTAAACACCCTAACTAAAGGTTAAAACTATGTTTCCACTGAAACATGAACACAGAATGTCACATCACCCTTTTGCTCAGAATTTCCTGTGCTTGGATAGTTCACATCATTGGAATAAACAAATCTCACTAGATCTCGAGCTAAAGCTCTCTACCACTCACATTATTAGTTTACAAATGATCGTTAAGCTCATTCATGAATGAGCACTAACACGTAAAGATCGGCCAGAGAGGAGAGTCGAACGGACAGCAGTCAAGAACCACGTACTATCTAGTGAGGAAAAGTGCAACACCTGCAACCACTTTACAGGCACTGTATAGGGTATGACAAAAGAAGAGTGTATCACCTATCCATTGATGATAGCCAAGACTCAAAAGTTATCAACGCGGCAGACATGGAACCCCACTTGCACCCGTCACAATGAACCAGAATAGGCCACAACAGCGGCACCCACCAGACAACTACAAGAAGGCCAATGCAGTACACATGGTGGGAGCTGTACCACAAATCCAGTATCAGCATATCCTCTTCAATGAGTAAGATAATGCATATGACTCTGACACCTCAGATTCAGCAGACACCAGCTCAGAGAGTAAGCCATATTTTAACAATAAAGACAAGGTCAGTGACTCGGAATGTGAAAGCACCATGGAATGCCACTCAGCAACTTGACACCCACCAGCAAAAGGCAAAGAAGGAAAAGGAAGCGTCCGGCTCATCTCCAGGACTTCGACTGGTTCCTTCAAATGGGCAGCTACTCCTTCACACTCTCGACGAAAGGGAATTGGGAAAGTGGATTCGTTTATCACCAGCAAACCCCACCTCGGACCACGGCCAGAAAGTGAACAAATACCTTGAAATCTCTCACCAAGTAAAGGAACGAAAGGCTGCAATGAAGGAGCAGATCAGTTTTTGCCCTCATTAAGTGAATTCAACTAGAAACCGCCCACCTTGTGAACTCTTCCCAGTGAAATTGGAAAATGATGCTCGAAGTGCAAAGGAATTAAAATTTTGGAAGATCTGTTTTCACCCATGCACGTTCACTACTAGCTTGACTGCAGGCTAATTATGACCTCTTCCCATCAAGGAACTGAACCCACAGCAAAGAGGAACCAACATGCCCGTGGAACTGTTTCCCGGTGGTTGTTCAGCGTGGACTGGCTGATTAGGTCAGAGTGTGTCATCTGTGGCAACATGCAAAGTGATGTGACCTAAAGTACTAAGCCGTGCCTACTGGGCGCTTTAGTGTAAAAATTATCAAGACGTAGTTGAAGGTAGTCTCAGTGAAAATGGACTAAGTCATACCTAAAGGATGCAAACTATTCACACAGCAAGATACTCTGAAATGGTTCGAATTCAATTTCATATATGTATCTATCATAACAATTGTAATCATTCCTGCCAATGACAGTACCTCGTCGAATCAGGCATTTTTTGGGGAGGGGGGTTGGGGGCATGTAAGGGTAGGCTCCTAGATGACACCTCCTACCCTGACACGGCACCTCTCCTTTCCCGCCACCCACTGAGTGCTGCTCATTGCTGGAAGAGAGTCCCACCAGCATCCAAGGCATGGAGACGCTCTGTACTTGAGTAGCCCAATAAACGACGTTTCTCGAGGGAACTGAATTGCTAACTATGGCTTGTGAGATTAACTCCCCCATATCACACACCACATGTACTTTCTGATGCACTGTTTCACCACTGTGGACGCAAGCACTCACACCTTCAGCCTCAATGACAGCGGCAATACCATTACCAACTTTCCCCGAGCCGACAAACCCTCTAGTAACAAGCGTCTTTATGACGTTACATTCACTCAAGTCATCTTCATTTAACTCACCCGGAAAAATACGAGTATGTGCCTTCTCCAAAAATAAATTATGTGAAGGAAGAAATCAAGAACCATTTTATAAAAACCAACCTTTATTTGATCTCTTTTTCAAAATGTCTGTTTTGACTTTACCCTTCCCTTTCGAATATTTCCCAAAGGAACTTCATTGTTTCCTTAGTTCAAACTAGACTGGTTAGTAGTTGCGCTACTCGGATGTTATCTGCATTGTTTTGTTTTGGTTCTGGTTAGAATTACAATTACTGCAATCCCAATTCCTTTGTTTAGGGCGTGTTGTGTCTTTGCCATTTGCGTTTGCATTAGCACTATGTTTGTGTTGGTGTCAAATGGTGTTGCACGTATACATTTACCTCTATGAACAAGACAGTAGTCTACCATTTGGGCTGCATTCTCAACTAGGGCTGTGTACTCAAGTAAACCCAGATTTCCCTTACCAATTAAGAAAAGTCTTACTTCTTCTGGAAATTTCTTTAGAAACTGATCTAAATACTTAAGTTCAATTAATCTGTTGTAATCTTTATTATAGTTTTCAGGCTTTGCCCACTCCACTGCATACTTTTTAACCTTATGTCTATAATTCATAAATCTACTTGTCAGATTCTGTCATTGTTTTACATTTCTGTAGAAGAGTTTGACGTATACATCTTAAATTGTTTAATCAATGCTTCTTTCACTTTTAATCGAACCGTTCTAATCAATCATCTGATAATCTCACCACAGTCTGTTAACAGATCCGGTCTGTAGAGTTAACAGCCTAGTCTAATGTACCAGTAAACACAACTTCTTAAATTCTTACAAAGCTTGACAGAAGCAAAACTATGTCTTCCTGACTATTAGGCCTGAATGCTTGGACAATAACCTTTCATTTCAAGATTGCCACTAATAAATTCCTTGATTGGCTAAATTTGTCAAATTTACATTAACATTTGTACCAGATTCCAATTCCACTCTTCGCAATTCAAGATAATTCGCTAAACGTTCTCTTTTTATAGTTTGTTCATGCATAATTTTTTCTCATTCCTGAGCTATTGTCACGTTCGTTATTAATTCTTTGTCACGCATAGCTAATTCGTGCTGTCTGATCTTATCATTTTAAAAACCTGTTGTGATAGTCTTGGCTATTTGAGCCAGGTCTTGATTAGTTATACTAGTTCCACAAATTGGATTTCAAGTAAATTACAAGGTTTCAATTTGTTATTTTGAGGATCAGAGTGAATGTCAAATTCTGCACTCAGGGAATGTAAAACAGCTTTCATTTTTAACGCCACCCCCACACTATTACAAAATTTCAAAATTGACACTCTACACTCAAAATATTGCAAAGATAAAGGTTCGTTTCAGCCAACGTTAAAGGTTCGATCAGTCTACCTGGCTCAAATTGATGAGCTGTCCTATCAAACCTCTACATGCATTCGCGAATATACACTATTTCAAATAGATTGTGCACAGTTCGAAATTTCTTGACTCTTGTACACTTGGCTGGCTCGAAATTCCAAGATCTTTGTTGTTTCCACCTTGGTAACAAGTTTTTTGTGCCGCCACCATTGCAATTACGCCCATCATCTTGCTTTATTTTTGCTGCCTCAGCTTCACTGCTGGTAGAGTTGCCCTGGTCATCATCTCGGGTTCACACGTCTGCTTCAGTCGACATCCTGGCTTCTTCAGCTAACGTCCTGGGATTTCGGTTTCTTCAGCCAAAGCCCTGATCGTAACGTTTCTGATGAGAGTTTTAGTCTTCTGTACAGCCGTACCGGCTGAGAAGACTATTGCAACGACTTTGTCCGTCCGTCCGTCCGTCGCTTTTTTCAACTTCGCAACGGTACCAGAAATTGACGACCACTGTTTACAACGTTCCATTCAGTGTCAAAAGGTAGTTAAATAACATGGCAAATTAAAACATCGTTGCCTCCTTATAGTTAAAAGACTTCTTCGACGTAACTAAATTAAATAATTACATTTCATCGTCGAATTGAAATGCTAAAGATTTGTGTTAACGCAGCCGTAAAAACAAAAACATTTTAGCTTCGTTTAAAAGAGTCATGTCGCATTGTTGCATGAATGAATAGGCTTACGATCGAACCAAATTCTCCATTAGGCCTATCTGCTACTTACGAAACCTAAACTGCCGTTAAAATATTGGGCCTAAAAAATGAAAATTAGATATAAAATCACGTTACCGTGGCAACGTCAATAGTTGCTACGAGTCGCTGCTACACTTTCTCCTGTCCTTCCCTACTACCACTGATCTATATTAGGCTACGTTGCGCATTACGTTGTAACACTGTGTGCGCGGAGGCATATCGTGTTGCAAAAATGAATAGGCTTACTGTATACAATCCAAATCTCCGTTAGTTGCTACTTACGAAATTAAAGTTGTAAATTAGGCCTAAACGCTGACAATTATGCCTAAAACGTAAAATAAAGTTACCACATTTGTAACGGGCAATTCTGATGGTTACTGTTTTTAGATTATATAATAGAGATAGCTGTTGTAGTGTATGATAGAGGTGTGCGCCTCAACATCATTGGAAGTGGACGATCTGTACAGAAGACCAATGCGACTAGATAGTCGCTGTAGCCCCTTGTTTTTTTTCTGCCGTGCGTCGTCGTGTGCCTCAGCTGCATCCATTTCCTCGAAAATGCTGCAACAGCTCTTGTACAGAAACTCTTCCAACTTAACACACTTTTTAGAAAAAAAATTGTACATTTTGGCACGTCAAAGTGGCGTTTGATCACACCGTTGCCAGCAATGTAGCGTTCAGCCCTGAGACTCCTCCCTTCTCGATGGCTTAAAAACTCACGAGGTTTGACTTTCTCACCTCGCCTAACTCTAATCCACGCTGCCACCACCTACCTGAAGGAAATCATAACGCAGGCTTCTTGTAGTTGAATGGCTACACAGTTTAAAGGCTAAGGCAGTTGATCACACAGATCAAAGTGTCCCAGTCATTTAGAAATATTTTGCGATTACACTACAGGAATTATTGACCATACTCAACGCCATGCTAAATTTCAACAGGTTAAATCCTGTAAACCGTGACCGGAAGTGTGCGTCATCACAAAAAGTGTGAGTTGTCAAGTTACCCCACACTTTTGACACTTCTGGATCACGTGACCGGGAACGCCCACACCAACGACCGAGTACAGCGTCCAAAAACGTAGCGCAATAAAAAAGTACAAAAGGAATTACTTAACTTGCTGGAATGTCCCGAATAAAATCCTATCCCTGCTAATTCACACTTGTCTGGCCCATAGCAGAGTACGTTTTTTAATTTTTTAACTATCGTGTTTTTACTTCAGATTTTCTTGTGTTTTTACATTTTAGATTGGTCATTCTGTTCAGGTTTTTTTGAATCAAAATTAGATTAAACCTAAGAGACCTGTCATACCTAAGCAAGTAGTTATGTTTCGCGCCAGTGCCAAGTAGTTGAGTAAGATGTCGAATGGAATTTAGTGGTCGGGCGAACTTACGAAGCGACGATCATACAAGTTCACAAGTTAGTCTGTGGTATGTCCGTAGTTGAAACGTTCAATGAAACGGCTCTAGCTAAAACCATCGGCATCTTGGGAGTACTGCTGCGTCTGATGTTACTACTGCACAAGTGTGTAGTTTTGTTTTTCGATTAACTTATAGCTATGGTTGTAAACACGGATCTTAACGCATCACAATTTTATATTGGAACAATTATCAATCAGCAGAACAACTTTAATGTATTTCCTTGTATTTTGGTCATGTAGCAAGGTACTCGCTTGCCATGAAGAAGCAAGCGAAGACATATTCCGACTCTGGAGCTATCAACGATCCATGTAGTGGTAATTCGTGAACTAAAAATTTGCTGGCCCCCGAGAAGTTTCGGTTTATAGTGTTCTTAAGTATTGTGAATTTAAAATCACAATACAAAAACTAACAAATTGTGATGACAGATTTCCATTTATTTTGTTAAGATGTTGAGGTTTATGCAGATAATAATTTCCACACAGGTGTTTCATTAGTAGTTAGGGACATCAACATATACGCCAATTACTCTTGAAGTATTTTTTTTTGTGTGTTTTAAAGTACAAAAATTGCACATGACGTTAAGTCTGGACGAATTACAAGGAAATTAGAAAGTATGTCTTGCATACTTGATCTAAATAGCTTAACAAAAGTTACAACAAAAACTACTTTTAGCTTGTTAGGTAGTTGCCAATTCGTAAGCACTGTGAAAGAGGGAAGGGAAGGTCGTCAATGACGATTCCAGAACCTTTGGTTCGAAGAGACAATCCGGTAGAGCGGTGGATTTTGGTTTGCCGCGAAGTGGATCACCTCTTCAAGCTTTGGAGTTTTGATGTCGTTTCAAAGAGACTTGCTTCTAGATTTTTCTAGATGGTTCTGAGTTGGTTCAATTAGTTCATTACTACTGTGACAGGCCAGATCCAGACTAGCCAACGTCCTTGATGGCCGATAAAAAACAGGAGGATTCAGGGACACGGCTGAAGTTGAAGGATTCTTGCAAGTTGGAAGCTTGTGAATTGGGCGCTTGATGTCCTGGTCTTCGTCAAATGGATGCTTGCGAACGTACACCAGAAGGCCTAAAGCTAAGAGAATCAGCATGCCCGGGATGATCCACATCAAACCTGAACAATGTTGAAAGTGATGGAGATCACATAATACTTCTTGGCTGGCATGTGTAGCTAATACGTTGTCATCCGATTGACCTGCAATTGGTAACGTTGAGATAACGTTAAAACAAACTATCACTTCCAGTACGGCAGAGATGCGGACAACTCGAATGTAGAGATAATTAGTGTTTTGAAAAATATTTATCAGGAGTTTATAAACAGTTTTGTTGGAACGAGGAGTGTTGGACAATATTAAAGCTCTGTTCTAGAATACAACGGATTGCAGCACCGAACTTAACGAATTTCACTACAAAATGTATCTACCCTGGTATCCCAAACGGCGCGGAAATAACCGCGTACGACAAATCAGCGACGTCATGACTGCGTAAGGTCATAACAACGTGACGACATATGATTACAGCGCACGACACGACAAAACAGCGCAACGACATAACAGTGCGATGATAAAATAGCCTAGATAAAAGAGAGTGTGATAAAAAAGCTCAACAAGTTGTTAAAAATCATGGCGTTTCGAGAATTGTTAGTGCTTTCCTCAGACGAATGTACAAAGCTAGTCCTCCATAATTTGCACACTCAACCTAAACCAATTTTTACGTGCTGATAGAGGGGGGGGGGGATATTTTGCTGCTTTTGGGCACTTCTGTATTACTTGGTATTACTTTGCCCAAAAATAAGGCCAACAAAAATTACGTTTAATTCAAATTGCAGATAAGACGACACTAAAACAGTACAGACAATACGACAGTAACTAAAAAATGAATTACGCTTACAGTTGCACGTTACGAAAATACAATTGCAAGTCCGTGTTCATCAATTTCACTTCCCTAGCTATGTTTTCTACCAGTCATTTTTCTGTTTCTCTTCAGCTGTGAACTGTAATGTTGGCCAAACGTTTTACGTCAAAATTTTATTTTGTATCACACTACCAGCGCCCAGAACATCGAGTTTTAAAACAACCTTAAGCTACATTTTTCTTTTTCCCGAAATAAGTACGACAAAACAAGCAACAAATTATTCCTCCCTTTCCCCCGCATCCCTTATCAGAACATAGAAAATGGTCGTACGTGTGTAGAAATTGTGGAGCACTAGCTTTGTACTCAAATCTGAGAAGAGCATTGACAAAAACCAAATGTCATCGTTCTTAAACAATGTTTAGCACTCTTTTGTCACACGCTGTTTTATTCCAAGCTATTCTATCGTTGTGTTGTTTTGTCATGTGCTAATGTGTCGTGCGCTGTATTGTCATTGCGCTGTTATGACGTCGCTATTTTGTCGCGCGCCATTATTTCTGCACTGTTTTGACGTATATCCATCTACCCTATAGGGAAATTTAGACTTGTAGTAATTCATTTAGTAAATCCATTGGTTTATGATAGATCAAAGGCACCAGATTCTAGGCACCAGTCGGATATTTATATTCAATATCCTGGCTAAGATTTAAAAGATCAAGGGAATTGCGATATAAGAGTTTTCACTCCCACATGAACTGATTTTTATTTAACACACCAAGGAACATTTAGTATCCTATTAGTCGTAATGAAAATCAGTATTCAATGCTAAAGCGAAATAAATTTCTAAACTTGATGCCTCCTGAAGAGTATGAATGTGCCACACAAGTTGGTCAATCTTATTTTTTATTTAAAAAAATTACTCCTCTCGTTGCTCTTTCACAGAATATCTGAAAGTAAATGAACCAATAATAATCAGTGGTCACTGCTATACTTTATTAAAGACTACGATCAGAATTAACTGTAGAAACTTCTCCATTAGATTTATAGAGGCGTACAATGTGTAGACTGTTCTATAGCCATCACGCATTAGAACCCCCTTCCGACAGAGGTTGTGTTCGCCACTTCGGTTCAAACTTTAAAAAATGTTTTGATAAACTCCAATCTTTAACAGTTATGTCTTCATGCAGGCAATACCTATAACCTTACGACTCTTTAAAAAAAAATTTAGACACACCTAACCTAACAGTGAACATTAAAAGAACAAATGTGGTTTAAATCATTAAGTGCAACACAAAAAACAACACAACGTAGGTGGTTGCACAGATTTTAAACAGTATTTTCCTGAATCGCATAATTCCTTTCAGCAACTAAAAATTTAGATTTTTTGGTTTGTGTGAAATTGCTGGCGAGCTACATTGGATGCATTTCCACTGAAGAAACCATCATCCCAAACTAATAAGAGACTTCAAAAGAGAAACTAACAGTGAATCTGTTAATCATAATTTACCTTTAATGTTTAGTAATCACACTAAAAACCAGATTACCCTACTAAAGTGACCAACCTTCAGCATTTCCGGTCGAGCTCTGAAGACTTTGTTCTTTATCCAAATTTGCACCAGTTTCATCTCTGATCGGCAGAACTGCAGGTTGTTCGGCACTTGTTTCAGCAAGAGGCTGGTTGTCTGCTTCTGGTAGCTTCCTCGGCGGGTGTATTGGCGTTTCTCCTACAGATTCCTGACTTGTGTTTTCACAGGGCTTTTCTTTCTTTTCATCTGCGTTATGAGAGGTTTCTTGGTCTGGACTGCTGCCACCACCTGGTCGAGATGCTATTTCCGTATTGCTGGTGCTATCGCCACTCCTATCTGGCGGCATACGTCGGCCAAGTTTGCCATGGGGGTCACACTTCCCTTCCTCACCACATATTTGGCAGTTGTCATCATCCTGCACACCATCGTCCTTCTTGTTGAACAGCCATGGATGTTCATTTCTCTTCAGTCGAATACAAGTTGCATCGATGGTTTCCTCATCGCTAGTGCCAAGTTCAAGTTCGTGGTCATGTTGGCAACAAATTATGCACCCTTTGCCCTCAAGTACCACCGTTTCACCTGATATGTCTTCCAACACACAACTGCCCTGACGACATATTCCCCGTCCTTCGTTACAAGTTGTACCATCTGGCCGATACACTGGCCCGGGGCACTGAGAAGGATCAGAGTCACAAACTCCTGATGGAAAAACGCACTCATTGGCTTCTTCAACATGGGGAGTCACTGGCTGTAAAAGTAAAACGAGAGTAGGCAGTGTTAATAGGATTCGACATTAATAGGATAACAAACACCTTGTATTATTATCCTATAGCTGGATTCAAATTCCAGCAATGACCACAGTGAGGAAACATATCCCTTATTAAGTTTACTTCACGAAGTTTTCATTACATTTTCAGTATGACGAAAAATAAAGTGGGAGAGCAAGCTATTAGACTAAACAAAAACTGGGGAACTTAGGGTTAAGAGGCTTGGTTTAGGTTGGGGAAAAGAGCCTAACCAAAATTGGGTCTACTAAAGGCCTAACAGCCAAAAATCCTCCTAACTAGGAGACCTAGCAGGGGTCGAAGGAGGACCAGCCAGTTGGCTGGCCCGAAGGCTTTCTGATTTTACCATGCTGCCCCCTTTGCTTAAATGCCTTTTGGTAACCCCTGACAACCGCGAAATAGCAAGGGTATTATGGGAAGTGGAAGTTTATAGAAGGTTCTAGAGGCAGGAACCGGAAATTACATCACAAGGCATAGATATTGCCCACCTGTGTAAGATTAGCCACACAAGACTAAGATTGGCCATTGGCCCCAGCAAACATTCAAGTACAAGATCTGCGCCACAGTAAAAGGTCCCCTCCGTCGTGTTGATTTTATTTTTGATGAAACAAGCTGTGTTTGACTCGATGTTGTAAAGGATTTTGTTTCTTGTAGCAACGCTAAGTGTTTCGAACCTAGTTTCTCAGTTGTCACCAATGACTGCCAAATGGGAACCACGTTAAGACATCTCTATGTAGTTTTCATAGCAACAAATACATCTATTCCCTGATCTTCAACCCTAAAATATCTTTCATTCCTTACCTCAAATTAAAACAGCCAGATTGATTGCACAGAAGACCACAAGACCATTGATACTGCATAGTTACCCCTAACTACTGTTACTGTGCTACTAGCTCATTTTCATCATAGCCAAGTTGCCATGCATTTCCAGACAGATCAAGGATATTGTAAAGAAGGTGCTGCACCAACTTTTTTTTAATATTCAACTGCAATTTTTGCTCCGATATGAAAAATAAATATCCTACCAACCCTGTTTAATAATATAAAAGCAATATTCTTGCTTTTCCTTCCCTTAATAGAATATTATTATGTGAGAAGAGTTCAATAAAAAAAGGGAAAAAATTATGTAGTAAGAGTGACAAATAAACTTTCCTCCCAACCCCTTTTAAATAATAAAAAAAAAACCAGTCACACTTGGTCGTAATCTAAAAAAAAATATGCAGGAAGAAGTTTTATTCTGAATACTCTATAATATTGTGTATTACCATGAGAATAAAGCATCACTCTTGTGTCAGCCTCTATCGTAAGCCAATGTATATAACACAGTTGAGCAACAAACAATTAGTCCTTAAAACTATTTACCTAAACTTCTCTTATGGAATACAAACAACGTCAAAATTATTCCATACAAGTAACTGATATAATAATCGTCGATGAATATTTACGTTGACCATCTTACTTGTATAGGTTTAGGTTTCAGCCAATCTGTCTCGGGTTTAACGATCTCTACACATTAACGTTTTGTGTGTCTTTACCATTTATGTCTATGTTTGTTCCAATTCGTACTTTTGTGTTTATCCTGGCATCAGCCCAATATAAGCCAGTAGTTTTAACATACAGTCAAGAACAAAACTACCAGTCCTAATAATTACTGTTTATTTAATTTTAGATAATCGGAATAGTGCACGCGAGGATGTTGTATATTTAAACTTTGAGCTGATATATATTTGTCTTCGAAGAAGTAAGGTGTCGAGCCAAAAAACCTCAGGAATTCTCATCGGGCAAGTGGCCACCAACTAGAATAGCCAAAACTGAAAATAAGTATCAGGAAATTTACCACCTTCGATTATCTCTTTATATTACAATGTTACATCACGTCAGCCTATTTATGCTCGTAAATAGGGTGACGTGATGCAATATTGTAATATTAAGAGATAATCGAAGGTGGTAAATTTCCTGATACTTATTTTCAGTTTTGGACATTCTAGTTAGTAGGCTAGTCAATTGACTGATGGTGATTTGAACAACTTGCCATTATCTCGCAGATGAGTGACGAGAAATGATCAGTGATTTGTGGATATACCTTAGAAGTGTGACGCGTTTGTTATTACGATAAGTATAATGTCACATATAAAGGAAACCTTAGTCCGATGAAGGAACATTTTGGTGTTGGCCGTCTTTATGTCACTATGGGTTGCCACACGGTTCCCATGATAACAGCAACAGGCAAACACAGATGTAAACGCGAACATAGCTTCAAAGGTGTCTTATTTTTTACGCATGAAACCCTCGCTAGACTATATACTGTATTCATACCTTAGATATTTAGACTGGACCTTAAAAAAATAATAATATTGTAAATTTCCTCAAATTGTACTCACCTTCCTAGTCTCAGAATGAATCACTTTACACGTGGGTGAACAGCGGCACTCTTTTAACATGTGTTCTTCGTCTTCTTCAAACAGACATTTGTAACAGTCATAGGAGCCAGCGCTACTGTCATCGTCGTCATCGTCATAAGGTTCTATGCCACCTATTACTTCGTTATTTTCAGCTTCGAACTCCACATCTTCTTGGACAAGAACTGCTGCATCAGAAGGTCAAGCATCATCGTCACTCACAATTAAGCAGTTTTGGTTGCCTTTTTAAGGGCAAAGAAGGTGATTACAATAGGAACTTTTAACTATCTTTTAATCAAAAGGAATAATCGAAAACCACTCCCCACATCATTTTACGCAATATTGAGAAAGAATCCCATTTCTTGCCACTAGATGCCGTTGACAAGCAACTGTGTGAACCGACGTTTTAACAACTCTTGCATTTTTCAGAATATATTAAATATTACATTTTTGGAATCTAATGTTTACCTTTTTGGAAAATATAATTAAAGACCTATGCATACACGTATCAAGAAATGCGATTAAAAACAAGGAAAAGGTAGAATTCTTACTTAATTTTGCACAAAATTTTGTATAGAATGATTAATTTTTTTAATATGACTAAGTACGCGCACTTTGAAATTAGATATATCAAACAATTAGCTATATCAGGGAATAAAAAAAATACGATAAAAAAACGGGCGCTTCAGTCTAGCCTTACTGAGCTCTTTTAAGGAAAGACTTTGTGACGAAAAATCATTGAATTTTGCTGAAAATTTGTTGGGATAGCAGATAGCTTGTTGGATAGCTTGACGGGTCTGCTTTTAAATTCTAAAGTACATTTACGAAATTCTGTGTTTTATAATTATAATTTTACATATTATTGAAACCTTTCTTTCAATACTGACAAGCGATCCCAATTCCTAAACACCAAACTATGTATTTGGGAAGAATGAATCAAAACAGAACCTACCCATTAGCCATGCACATTCTACCAAATATTGGTATAGTTAAAGATTTGGGCGTGTGTTTCTGTGGCGACCTTACTGCATCAAAATAACAGCGGCTATGTTAAACGCCTAGCAATTGTAAAACGCCGTTTTTCAGTCGGGGACCTGAAGATTAAAGTTTGAGCATTTAAGGTCTTTGTGCGTCCAATATTGGAGTATGCAAGCCCGGTTTGGTCGTATTTCCTTTTGCAAGATATTAACCGGTTTGAGTCCGTTCAATATGTAGGTTTACGAAGTCACTTCCTGGATTGCAAAACGTCCCTTATATTTTGCGCCTTCGAATAACAGGCCTTGAATTACTTGAGCCTAGGCGCCTCAAGACTGATCTGATCCTTACCTCAGAATTCTGCATGGCCATCATCCATTCGCATTTACTTTTTTCGACCCAACCAATACAAATGTTACTCGAGGCCATTCATTGAAGCTAAATCGACAATTTGCACGATCTAATACCCGAAGTAACTTTTTCTCTTTCAGGGTAATTGAGCCATGCAATTCATTACCAGAATCAGCGGTATCATCAAATACTGTTCAGGGGTTCCGCAAAATTTTAAATGCACAGAATCTTGTGAGATTTTTACATCGTAGGCCTGAGTAGTTTTAAAATGCTTTTCGGGTCCCTAACTTTACTTTCTTTTTCCATTGAGAAACGTATCTTTGCTCTGTTCTTTTTACTCGTTCTTTTTTCCTGTTACACTGTTTTTAAGGTTGTAATATGCTTTTATATTAATGATATGCTATCACAAACAAATTGGTTTTAAATAATTTTAGTACCGTATTGAATAACTTTTAGTCTTTGTCGCATTAATGTAAGCGAGTTTTGTTTAGGCTGGCTGTTAGTGACTATTCAGTTATTGCCTGTCCTGTTGCTTAAGCAACAAAGCTTATATTTTTCTTTGCTTGTTTTCTCGAAATGTTTTGTTTTTCTTATTTTCACAAAAAAAATTAGCTTATTTGAAAATCATATTACAAGTTTTGGTCTTTGGTGGTTTAACGCTTTTGCACTTTGTTTTAACATTTTTATGTGTTGCTTTAACAGTTGCGTATTTGGAATTAACACTTTTGTTCTGTTTTAAAACTTTTATGCGTGGATTTAACACTTTGCTTTATCACTGAAAAATAAGCAATATTATGAAACATTACATACCTTTATGTAACAAACAAACCCAATAAAACGGAATGGGAAAAAGGGTTACTGGATTACAAACCAAGAAGACATTACAATACCAACAACAAGAAGTCTGACATGTATTAGAAAATTACAACTTGTAATTAGAATTTTTCTTTTACATGTTACAGGAAGTTTCGTTGTTTGATTCGTAATTTGTCATACGAATATAAATACGGTAAAATTACAGGTTTAGAAACAGGTATTGCAGGTAAGCTTAGAAGGTAATGTACAAATTTAGTACAAATTCTGAACGTCTCTAATCTCGTTCTTTTTTTTCTGAGGCAATTATGGTTTTTAATTAATTGTCAGTACATCCTTTCCTGTGTGCTTCCTGGTCAGACACTAATTGAACTATTTGTATAGCCGTTGTTCATCAGATTAGGGGCCGTACACAAATGACTTAACGCAAGTGGGTGGGTGGGGGGAGGAGGGGAGAGTGGGTGAATTTATGACGTCACGCATTTACCAAATGGGACAAAAAGATAAACAGTCATAAGATATTTTCCTGTAAAATCGGACTAATTTCACAACTTGATTTAGAATTTTCTCGAATTGTTTCCCTCGTGATCGTTAAGGAAATTGGGAGGGGGGGGGATTGAGTGTCTGACTGTTTTCTACGGGTGAGGGTTGCAGAGGTTGTGACAAGTAGGACGGAGGGAAGACGAAAATAAAAAAGGCAAAATTTGGGTGACGTAGTTTGTGTACGGCCCTATTTTTGTCAATGCCTCCCTGGCAGCGAGGCTGGCGTGCATCTTCCCCATACGACATTACCAGGCTTTTAATTTGTTTTACACTTTTACACTTCGCTTTAACAATTTTGTACTCTGCTGTAACATTTAACAGTTTTGTACTTTGGCTAAACACTTTTGCACTTAATATAACACTTGTGTACTTTGCTTTAACGCTGAAAAATAAACTATATTCACAAATACTAAGGCAGCCCCCCCCCCGCCGCATATGGCCATTATGTGGCCGTATAGAGCATTGTTGTGGATTTCCGTTTTGCGTAAAAATACTGTGATTTCCTGTTAGCAGTCGCCAAAGCTTTCATTGGATTTAGTTACATCCACGGTTAAGAGACATAGAGGCCTTGATCCCGTTTCCATGAAACTACTGCTACTGGAGAAAAAACATGACATCATCAGTACTGTGCATCTTTGTTGAAAAGACAGTTCGAATCGTTACTTATACAAACAATTTCGTTTGACAGACATACAAACAAAAGAATTAAGATTATCGAGATTCCCACTGCGGACGCACCAACAATCTGTATAACTAAGATCGTAAAATTAGTTTGTTTGTTCATGTGTCCGCAGTGGGAATCTCGATAATTTTGTTTGTTTGTATGTCTGTCAAACGAAATTGTCTGTATAAGTAATGATTCGTACTGTCTTTTCAACAAAAATTCACAGTACTGATGACGTCATATTTTTTTTCCAGTCACAATATTTTCATGCAAACGGGATCTAGGCCTCTGGTGTCTCTTAACCCTGGATCTAGCTAAATCTAATGAAAGCATGGGCGACTGCTAACGGGAAATTACAGTATTCTCATGCAAACAGGAAACCACAACAATACTCTATAACAATATACGAGGGGGAAGAGGCTGCTCTAGTTTCTAATACGAATTTAAATACGCTAAAACTGCAAGTATTTAACGTTGAAAAATTAGTGTATAGGCTACTGAAATTGAACTTTGAACTTTGAGTATACATGGTGGTCTAAAAGTCTGGTCACACGAAAGTAAGTGCCGATATAATGGTCCTACGTTAGTTCTGAAGACATATTTGTAATGTAAGTCAGATATAGGGAAACCAATGAAGATATTTTCAATGACCTTGAAAACAGAATTCAAGGTCATCAGCATTCTATTTTCCAAATGGCGCAAGATACAGCACAAAAGTGAATTACAAACTGCTACTCGAGGGTCAATCATGACAAACTGCGAAAACAGATGATAATCTGAGCATAATTGCAATAGTTATGAGGGGAAAAACTAGCAACAAAGTATTCCCTGAACTTTTTATCTGCCATGCATGCCAAGTTGCATTGCATGGTAGTTAAAACGTTCAGGGAAGACTTTGTTGCTATTGTTTTCGCTCATAACTATTGCAATTATGCTCCGATTTTCAATCTGTTTTCGCACTTTGTCATGTTTGACACTCGCACGCAACTTTGTAATTCACCTTTGTGCTGTATCTAGCGCCATTTAGAAAATAGAATGCTGATGACCTTGAATTCTGTTTTCAAGGACATTGTAAATATCTTCATTGGCTTTCCTACATATGACTTACATTACAAATGTGTTTTCAGAATTAACGTAGGACCATTATATCTGCAGTTATTTGCGTGTGACCAGACTTTTAGACCACCCTAAAGTTCCTTACAGAACTGCTTATGTACTTATGCCTATGAGGAAAATAAAAATATGTTAAATTTCAAGGTAAATCAAATAAATTAATATTTGGATTACAATCACTGAACCCCCAAATGCAGTAATGGTTAAGCAATACCAACAAAAAAAAGGCAAAAACACATACATTAATACTGTCACTTGTTCCTTGGCTTCTGGTCACTGAAAACTTAATCGAATATGGTAATTTGTGATCACAATAAATAATACATACAACAATTTTTACATCATAGTCGATCGCAAAATTCCACATTAATTAACTTCGCTCGTTTTAGTCGTTAATCCGATATCGCCGACAGTTTTCAACGGCACACAGAATGCAATTTTGTTGGATTTGACAGCTCCTTTCGTGCACACAATTTAGAGCCAAAAAATGAAATTCATACGTTAACATTTTTGGATTTTGTTTTTCTTATTGCCTCCTAGTCTGCTATCATCCAATGAGAGTGAGCGTTGCGTTGACGTTCGAAACATTGAGATTTCGTACAAGTTGCATTGCTTAGTACAAATTCTAGACGTCTCGAATTGGGTTTTTTTTTTTTTTATTTCTGAGAAAATTATCGTTTCTTTGTTGCCAAAACATCTTAACCTGATAATTTTAGCATTACATTCCTCGAATGTGATGTTCCCCTGGAGGTTTCTTCCGGTGCGCAGCCGCCTGCTTGCATGCCCCTGCCGCGCATGCGCGTGGCAGTCTTCCCTTATAAAAGTGACAGCGCGCCCGCTATCGGCATTCATTTTCCTCCAGAGGTGTCTCCACGCCACCTCGCGCCGAAAATAGTTCCCCGCTTTCACAGGAAAATTGGTTTCCAAACCCGATGTTGGCCGCCGCATCCGAAGCCCTCGCTTCACCTGCTCCCCCTCATGTCTCTCCTTCGTCCGCAGACGACCGCTTTCACCTTTGGCATCCGTTGGACCTCCGCCCTCGACCACGCCGCCGTTGGTCCGATCCCTGCCATTTTCTTTTGTCCGATTCAAGACTCTCTTCGCCCGTGTTGCCGCTGGCAACTGCCGTAGTCCGGACGCAAGCTGTCAACGCCAATCTTTTCAGTCGCTCGTCACCGTTCCGGCTGGCTGCACTCGCACCCGCGACATCCCTTGGCTTTCAACTTTTGGACGGATAACACGCCCGAGTTACCGAACGGCCTACCATCATCTGCCGAAGTCCGTACGCAAGCTGCCGACGTACCCTGCTCGGTCGCTCATCGTTTTCCGTCCGGCTGCACCCGCAACCACGGTGGGTCCCGTCAGCTTCACTTTCAGCCGGAAAACACTCCCTCCACCGGCCCGCCCTTCCCGCCGCCACGACTCGACGGAGCTCCAGCTTTCGGCCGCTTCTCGTAGCAGTTTCCCGGATGTACCACATTGCAAGCGACCCGCCTTACTCCAATTTCGGATCGATTGTTTCAACCTCGATCGAACTTGCTACCGTGCTTTGAATTCACCACCTTGTTCATTTTCGAGTGAAGATCAAGTCAACAGTTGCTGCCCACCGCTACTCGTCTTACTCGTGGCTCGACCGTAGCTCACTCCACGTTTCGAACGAAAATCAAGCCAACACTTGCTATCCATTGCTGCTCGTCTCACTCGTGGCTAAATCCCACGTTTTGAGTGAAGATCCAAGCTGGATGCCATCGTCACGCCTGCCGCTTGTCTCGTTATATATATATATCTCAATTTATTTCTATATATTATAATAATATTATTAATTTTATTTTATATTTTTTAGATCTGAACACCCTATATATTTTATATAATTACCCGTGGCTCACCCCACACATCGAATGAAATTCAAGACAACTATTGCTGTCTCACGCTGCTGCTCGTCTCCTTCGTGGCTTTGAACCCACGCTTTGAGTGAAGAGTCGGGTTGGAAGACATCTGCATTCCCTCTGCCGTTGCTGTTTTCTACCTCGAGGAAAAAAACCTGTTGCTGTCCACTGCTGCTCGTCTCACTCGTGGCTTGAACCCACGTTTTGAGTGAACCAAGACAGAAGCCGTTTGCACCTCTTACTGCTTGTCTCGAACGTGGCTTACCCCACATCTCGAGTGAAAATCAAGTCACCCGTTGCTGTCTACTGCTGCTCGTCTCACTCCTGGCTAGAACCCACGTTTTGAGTGAACCAAGTTGGAAACCGGTTGCACCTTCTGCTGCCTGTCTCGACCGTGGCTGGCCCCACGTCTCGAGCGAAAATCAAGTCGTCAGTTGCTGCCTTCTCCATTACCAGACGTCTGGATGACTCTCGCCCTGTTCGTCTTTCGTCCGTCTTTCCTGTGAACTTCCACCGTGATGACCACCAGCATGGAAGATTCCAGCTCTGCTGTTCCTGTCTTCAGCCGTGCCACTCTTCGACACGCAGCTTAGGCACTGCCGTCCCATCACCGCACGCTGCACTCTTCGGCCCATCTCCGGTCTGCCCATAGCCGGGACATTGCCGTCGAGTCCGGTTGTTGCTCAGCCTCTCGCCTCTCTCGCCACGACGTTGGATCTCCACATGTCACCAGTCCAGCCGTGGAAGCAATTTTGAACTGGATCATCCATCGACGGCCCCTGCTCCGGCTCCCTCGCCGTCTTTCGTCCGCCTCACTGATGCCGTAGCTAACCGCACGCTCCACTCTTCAGCCCGTCTCTGGTCTGCCCATAGTCGGGATGACGCCGTCGAGTTTGAGTTGTTGCTCAGGCCTCTCGCCTCTCCCGCCACGACATTGAAGCTCCACATCTCACCAGTCCTGCCGTGGAAGCAGTACGGACTAGATCACCCACCGCCGGCCCCTGACTCCGGTTCCCTCACCGTCTTTCGTCCGCCTCACTGATGCCGTAGCTGTCACGACCATGTCGAAGATCTCACAAGCTCCCGTCTTTCGTCCGTCTTGGATTGGGTCTGACGATTTCACAAGGAAGATCAACCAATCTGAACTTCTCGCCCCATGCACTCAATCATCCACACTTTTCCCAGATGTTGCCGTTCTGCACCATGCTGAAAGTCGGCCAAGCCTGCATTCCTCGCTCCTTACGCCCGTTCGTCTTTCACCTGCCCTGCTCGGGTGTTTCCATCCCGCACAATGATGAAGATCTACCGAGCCAACATTCTTCGCTCCTCGCAACTCGTCTTTCACACGCCTTACCCGGGAGCTGCCGTTTGAACCTTGACAAAGATCTGCCATGCCTGCATTCCTCGCTCTACGCACTCCTTCGTCTTTCACCCACCTTGCACGGACGCTTTTTCATCCCGCACTGTGATGAAGGCCCATCAAGCTAGCGTTCCTCGCTCCAAGCAACTCGTCTTTCACCCGCCTTCCCCGGGTGTTGCCGTTTACACAATGCAGAAGGTCTGCCAAGCTACCGCTCCTCGTTCTACGCACTCACTCATCCTTCACCCGCCTCACTCGGGTCTTGCCGTCTTACACCACGGAGAAGACCTGTCAAGCCGTCATCCCCCGCTCCACACACTCACTCGTCTTTCACTGCCTTACGTTTTTCACCCGGCTTGCTCGGGTGTTGCCGTTTTGCACTGTAGAGAAGATCTGCCAAACCATCGTTCTTCACCCCACGCACTCATGCATCTTTCACCCACACGATGACGAGTGTCTACCTAGCCAGCGTTCCTCGCTCCAAGCAACTCGTCTTTCACCCACCTTCTCCGGGTGCTGCCATTTACACTATGGAGAAGGTCTGCCGAGCTCCCGCTCCTCACTCTACGCACTCACTCGTCTTTCGCCCGCCTCGCTCGAGTGTTGCCGTCTTACACCACGGGAAAGACCTGCCAAGCCGTCGTTCCCCACTCCACACACTCACTCGCCTTTCAACCGCCTTGCGTCTTTCACCCGGCTTGCTCGGGTATTGCCGTTTTGCACTGTGGAAAAGATCTGCCAAACCATCGTTCTTCACCCCACGTACTCACTCGTCTTTCGCCCGCTTGCTTGGGTATTGCCGTTTTACACTATGGAGAAGATCGGCCAAGCCACTGTTCCTCGCTCTACGCACTCACTCGTCTTTCACCACAAGTGCTGCTCCCTCCACCGTGATGAAGGTCAACCAAGCACTCCGCCCCCCCCTCCCCCGCTCGGCCTGCTCCGATGTCTCCCGTCCGCCTGATGGTTGAGAGGTCGTCCCAGTCCAAGTTGGAAGCCCTTTAAGCTGAAAGCCTCTTCCCCACTCCACATCTTTCATCCGCCTTCCGGTTATGATGCCGTCCTGAACAAGATGAAAGCCCGCTCATCTGGGAGCTCCTCTCTCCACCTGTCCTCTCGTCTTTCGTCATCCACTAATCAATCGAACTGGTCCCACAGACGGTTTGTCCCCTTCCCGTCTCCTGTCTTTCATCCGCCCGCCACCTAGACAGCCTGCCCATGCCAGGTGACCACCGGCTACACTGCATTGTGCCACTTCCCATCCATGATCTGTGCGGCTTTCCTTCATGCTTGCCGGAACGTCATCCATCCCAGCCCGGTCCCAACTGTGGTCCTCTTTCATCGGGGTTTTGATCTTCCGGCGGCCGCCCCACCCCGATGTGGTCCTGCACTAGTCCCTCGGACGTCGTAGCCCGGCCCCTGACCGCTCTGCACAGCGCCGCCAATCTGTTCGACAGTCAACTTCTACTTTCAGCCGAGAGACCATCAGCCCTTTTGGCCCGATCCCCCTGGCTCCCGCTCCGACCAACGCAACCAGCAGGACGAGCTGCAACTCTGGACCACCGCAGTTCCTCTCCTGTCTTCCAGCCAGCGCATGACTTCGCCTCTTCTTCCCAGCTTGGCAGAAACTCAACACGAAAATTCTATCCTTCACAAAACAATTCTATCCCTCACAAAACACGGCTTTCGACCGACACTCTTGCCTCAACAGCTGCTAACATCCTTTCCCCCGTGTAAGCTCTCTCCTCCATCCATGCAATATCTTTCGTTCGAAGTGTCGTAGCTTCTCCGTACAGATTCAATCATGGTCCGCCACAAACCAGGACCAGCTCTTCGGCCGACGGTGCCCTTCACTCATCCTATCCGTTCAGCCATTTGGCTGCGCGGAAAAACCCAACGCCCCAACTTAAACCAACACAAGGCTTTCTTCGAACTTTTCAAAGACCGCCGCAACTCCACTCACTCCACTCAGTTGAGTAGAAATTACTGACTACTAATCGTACAACAACCACCCTGGTTTTTCCATTGCCCAAATTAAAAAACCTGGCAAGAAAGAAGAAACCAACCTTCTTCTCCTCACTGACTCACATTCTAACGTATGGAACCACACAAGAGTTATTAACCCACGGTAACTTATAACATTCAGGGCAATCTCCACATCATTAACCGCCAAGCATCTTAAGGGAATCCATCGACCTCCACCTCACACAACCTGACGCATAGGTCGTGAATGTAAACGGACTACACCGGCTGCGACCTGTTGTTGCAACCCGTACCGTAGTCAATCCCCCTTAAGCACGCAGAACGAAGCAGAAGCAAGCCGACCACGATGGAAGCTAAACATCCACGTTGGAAGCCAGCCAACCAGTGAAGAGGACAAGTAACCAAACTTCGAGGTTCTTCCCTGTTTTGAACAAAGTGCGAAGTTTTCAATAATTTTTTGGAGGACAGCCTGCTTGCATTCCGGGGCGCTCGTCAAGGCGGTGCCCGCCACCGAACGTGACGAGGTCTGCTGATAATGCTAAATTTATCAGGTTAAGATGTTTTGGCAACAAAGAAAAAACATTTTGCCGTCCCCCAGCTAGGCCGGCTAAAAATGGTTTCTTTGTGCCTAAAACATACTTAACTTACTCCCGCCCTGCCTCCCCTCTCGAGTCACCGCCTGACACACTGAGAGTAAAATGAATGCCGATAGCGGGCGCGCTGTCGCTTTTATAAGGGAGGACTGCCACGCGCATGCGCGGCAGGGGTATGCAAGCAGGCGGCTGCGCACCGGAAGAAACCTCCAGGGGAACATCACATTCGAGGAATGTAATGCTAAAATTATCAGGTTAAGCATGTTTTAGGCACAAAAAAACCATTTTTAGCCGGCATGGCTGGGGGCCGGCAGAATGTTCTTTTTAAATATCAGCCCATGCTTACGTATGTGTCCCTGGTCAGACACTAACTCAACTATTGTAGCAGTTGTTTATTAGATTAGGGGCCGTGCACAAATGCCGTCAAATAGGGGAGGGGGTTAGTTAATTTCTGACGTCACACATCTACCATATTTAATAGCTGTAGTAGTTAATGCAGAAACGTTAACTAAATATGTACAAAACAAAAGTTGTTAAGGATTCTAGTTAAGTTTTCGTCATTTGAATTCGTGATACCAATGAACTGAGCGAAAATCGTGTGCAGTAGTGGCTAAACTGAATATTGATTTGCTGCGTTAGACCGTCAACTCCATGACAGGCATCTTAGTTACGAGACACGTTTGGGATGCCAATATCTTACCAGTTATTTCTAAAAGGAGAAGGCCCGATTTAAAAAGCCCAACGCACAACACGAATGACGGCCAACTGTGTGTTCTTGTTATGGTTAAATATTTTTCAAACCTAAATTATTCAGTGTTAGTTAACGATAATTTAATAATATTAAAAAAAATTAATTCGTCAGTTAATTTAGTTTGTAAATAAAATGTGTAAAAAAAACAGACTTTGGTCACAATTAGGTTTTTACGACCTCTCATGCTAAAGAATGTTTACGAAAAACATCCGACATTTGCTTAACACTGTGGTGCAAACGTGTCTCGGAAAGCCCAAAATAGGTCCTCAAATAGAGTAATATGCTTCAGCCCGCTGGGGAAGCTTACAGCGTTCCCCCACACCCCCTATGTGGTTTCGGCGGGCCCCTGCTAAAGTAGTAAAAATGTAAATAAAAAATGATCGTTTTCATTGCCCCCCTGTCGGGGAATCATTTTTCCCCTATCTGGAATTGGCTGGCGCCACTACTGTTAAAGCAAAATGCAAAAGCGTTAAACTAAACTTCAAAACAATTAATAGTGAATTTTCGACCTAGTCGCGTCATTTTTTAAAGTTTTGGCGACTACGGACTCAGCCATTAGAATTACCACGGCTTGTTTTAGTGTATTCCGAAAAAAAAATAAAACTGGTGGGTTCGTAAAAAATAAATAATAGTGAGAATGGACTGGAGTTGTTTTACGGGATTAGTCGAAAAATTCGCACGAAGATTGTGCTAAAGACCTTACCTACTAGTTACATAAAGGCAGGTCGTCACCAACAGAAAATCTCTGTAACCTACCGTGGCGCCACCTAGCGGCAGTGATATCGTTAACCTTCATAACTTGCTCCCAGAGGCAAGAGGACGTACCACATTTTCATTCAATAATTAAGGAGACACATGGCTTGTTTGTTTCTTTAAAAAAAATAGCGTTGTGCATTTCTTCGCTTGATGCACGCAAGCGGTTCATAGTACTTATAGAGAGCGCTTGATAGTGCTAGATTCTGCAAACGTTCATTCGGTGACGAACTGCCTTTAATTCAAGAGAGCAAATTTTCTTACTGTTTGATACGGAAGAACCAACACCGAAGCAGGAAGACTTCTTGGTAAGGACGGTGCTCATACTTCTTTTGCTGCATGGTGAAAAAAATCGGTTGTTAGGCCTATCGCCTTTGACGGCATAGGCGGCCATGATGTACTTGCCGCCATCTTCTTTGCTTGGTGAGCATATCGGATCCTGGTACGGGTCGTGGTCACTACCAAATGAATGTCCAAGCTCATGAGCAACGGCAATTGCAGTAATACCACGAGGAACTCTTCTGCCTTCCAGCATGATTGTTATGACAGCGGAGTTGAAACTCAGTGCTTTTTGGTCGTTCGTTGAGAAGAGCCGTGGCTCACAGATTCCTCCTGTAAGTAGTTATTTTAAAAAAATGTGTTTGTAAAGTAAGAAGTACAAAATATTTCTTCACTCTTATTGATAAATGTTGCAATCTACGTCGCCATTGCAGCTTTCCCAAAATTGGAGATTTCGTTACAGAGGCATTAACAAGTTCTTTTTTTCTCATTTAACAAATAAGAACGTTTAATGCCTCTGTAACGAAATCTCCAATTTTGGGAAAGCTGCAATGG
>JAHWFP010043460.1:37383-61931 GCA_023313725.1 Lithobius niger | reverse complement strand
CCATTGCAGCTTTCCCAAAATTGGAGATTTCGTTACAGAGGCATTAACAAGTTCTTTTTTTCTCATTTAACAAATAAGAACGTTTAATGCCTCTGTAACGAAATCTCCAATTTTGGGAAAGCTGCAATGGCGACGTAGATTGCAACATTTATCCAAAATCACTTTTCACAAGGCAGGGTCAATGCTCTGTTTTGTCTTTTTTCTTCTACATTTTAACGTGTATGTGCACAGTATAGAAGAAAATGCCTTGGACTGATTCATTAAATACTCAACATAGAACGAGAAAAATCCTTCGTTAAAACCCTTATTGTGTACAGAAGTAACCAGCAGGGCATAAAATTGGAAAATTTGCTTTACTAGGCTGTGTTTTATATGATTTTGAAAGACTAGCGAGATTTATTAATGAAGGGTGTATGTGTATTGTGTATGTACAGTATTGGACAATAAATTTTGAACACTTATTTACCACACAAGCATTGATGCAGCTCTTCTTCCGGGACGAAAACTCCATTGTTCCGAATTACCTTTGCTATGTAGGAAACTAGTTTAGAAACGTGTTCCAACAATGTAGCGTTGTTCTTTTCAACAATGGAAAGATGATGGCACAAACATTGGCATCTACGACATCTCGGCAAACATCTATTGGGCAATTAATTGTTTTTTTCCCTTCTCTTCAACCGAGACAGCAAAATCCAAAAATGATTGTAAAAACTGCTAGCTTTCCCCAAACTATAAGCCGTGTAAAGTAATATCATCATTCCATCCAAGAAATTATCCTTATTACGCAGCTCGTACATCTGTTAAGTCGGGTGTCAGTTATAAAAATATCACAACTGGGAGCAGAAACTTGGTGGCAGCCTTTCTAGGTTGGGACCCTTATATCAAAGTTAGTTCGTTCAACATTTATAGTGAAATGAAATAGCTCAATAAAAACTTTTATTTGTCAAGACTCCTAAACTTCTCACCTACGTAGCCTCCACTCTCCGAATCAGCCATCCACGCAATACCCAAAACTCTTCCTGGAAATGTACATCCTGAAAAGGCAACACCCACACAATAGTTCTGAAGGTCGTGCTCCGAGAACTGCTCTAGATACTGGTCTGAAGTAACTGCCGCCCGGGCAGTGGGAGGATAAGGAGCACATTCGGGACTGGCCGTTATTTCCATTGCTTCAATCTGTAAAGCAAACGCACACAATAATTTCCATTATGGGGAACTAGTTCATTATTCATGACATCATTCCCATTTAACTTGCAGATTGTAAATATAGCTCAGAATTGTCTGAAGTTCCGGAAAAAAATCACTATGCCAGAGAAGAAAGTCGTTCAGGGTGGGAAAGGAGGTTTTGAGGGGTTTCACTATGTTACCGGGGATTTCGAGGAGGAAATCAGCTGAAAAGAGGTAGAATTTCATCCATGATATGCGCAATAGAACAAATCTGCACGACTGAATTATTAGATTGATTTTAAGTTTTATTTCAAGTTTTCCGTGATGTAGAGTGTTTATCAGAAATATGGCGAAAAACTATAATCCCTACATAGATTATCAAAAGGGTATTCGGATAAACGTATTTTTTACTGCGAGGATTATATCTGGATGAAGAGGAACATTATCTTTAGGATCTTTTACTCACCATCATCGACATCAGACCGAGTGAATTTTCAGGGCCGAGCTCTTCCCAATGTGCTACTATTTCACTAAAAACAGTAACATTCACTGTTGTCGCTAATCTATTCCAGGTCGCCCTGGAATTGTACTAGAGAATGGAAGTACTTTCTCTCAGGGTTGAATTCTAGCACGCGTAGTCAGAGCGTGGTTTCATCCGACAGGCCTCTAAGCAAGGTGTTATGTGTATCATGCGAATAGCCGTATGCAATTAAGGCTGAGCAAGATGAGTAGCGTTTTAGGTTAGCTCCCAGACCTGGTAGGTAGCGATTTAGCCCAAGGAGGTCCGTGGTCGGCTACCAATTATCGTTTTCCTCCGTACATGTTACAGAATGGAGAAGGCCTTAGTATCGAAGAAAAGAAAAAAGAGGAAATGGCTTTGGTGCTGTTTTTATTCTTCGGAAATGCACTCTGTCAAAGTCCAGTTACTGTGAGGAGGTATGTGGGTTTGAACTGTTGTCTCTCACACTAAACTCGGTAGGCTTACTATACCTTTTGGATGATATGGAAGCTTGCCATGGCATTTTCCCTACAGCTTCAGAACAGTCGTAAAAATTGTTGATATTCCAGTGTAAAGGGGTAGGAAAAGACAACCTATACGGCGTCCAAGGGCAGGATACTCTTCTACTTTAAGCGTAAACAACTTCCATGTTCTTTAATCTGGGCTGTAAGCATTTTTAGGTTGGTACTTTGCCATTACAAAATGGTGGTAGTCGTCCATGTTGTTTTTTGCACAGTCCCGAGTGTCAGCAAACATTGACTGTACACTTCAAAGGTGAAGATAGTAAAAAAAAAATTCACGTCAAAACGCGTTAATAATAGTGTGTGAGACAATCGTCAGTTGGGTTACTAAGAATGTGTAAAGTGAGTACAGGATTAAGCAATTGTTACTTCCAATTTGTGATTCCCCTAAGGGAGTAACAATAGGTAAGTATGCTCATTACAGCGCAAGCACTTTGTTGATAGACACAATTACAGTAATTTCCCCGGCCGAGGGTTTTATGTTTTGCTGGTATTTTGGCATTTAGACAACTCAAAATAAACAACATTATTTGTGAAGAATTATTTCTATACAAGGTAAGGTCAACCACAGAACTTTTTCCGCGTCCCGAGTGTGTTTATACAAGTTGTTTACTGGCAAGGGGAGAGGGAGTTCGGTTTTGGCAGAGAAGTGTCCAGTTGGAGTAACAACATTAGGCCAGCCTTTGTAGCAGTACACTTATTTTCCAGTGCTTTAAGAGTATGTGTTACTGTTAAGTGGTCTTTTGCTTATTGCTGTTAACTGGACATAATCTCTAACACCCAAGGCACTGGGCTGCGATGAGGCTAGGCTTGAACCTAGGAGCTTTGGCACAATCGCGACAATTGGGCTAATCATTCGGCCACTGTGCCGTCCTTCCCCTCCCCCAACATTTAGTAATAGAAGTGGGGCTTTAAATCACATTACCCGTTTTTACGTATTGTTTTTTTAGAAATAGTTTAACCACTGAAATGAGGAGATGAAACTCTGCTTTCAGACCTTCGATCATTCAGAATGCACGGCTGCTGTCGTACGTATCCCTTAATCCAAACAGCGACAGTCTGTAATGCTAGTCATCTGTTGAATATCGCAACAGTACCGGTGATGAATCCTGAGCTTTAATACATCTCGAATAATTCGACCAATTAACAGGTTTTACACCCTGATGCAAGTGATAACGTGGGTGACGCAGCAGCCATTATTGTTTTGTTTGCGTTGCTTGAAGGACAATTCAGCAAAGGGATCATTGTTTTTATGGTTCGTGCATTTGGCCAACATATTCCTAAAATGCCGAAAAACCAAACGGTTACACATTCTCACAAGGGACTGAATCGTGTAAACAATTCCTGTAAATGACTAAACATTTTATAATAATGATAACTTTTTATTGCAATACAATACTTACATTGTATTCTCGAAGCTGTTCTTAGACAGCTTGTATGACCTTCGAAAAACACATTCATTTTAATTTACTTATTCAATATGTCCCTGTAGCCATAGATTATAGATATATACACATTCATAACAATATTCAAAGTCGTCTCATCCTACTTTTATGCCTTCATTATATAACTTCTGCTTATTCACTGAAAATATTGTTTTAGTAAAACTTCATCTTAAGTTCTCCTTTAAGTCTTTTGTTGTGCAAATAACTCATCAGTTTATCAAACGTTTTATTTAAAATGTCTGGTATGTGTACCATTTTTTATTTCTCTTTCCATACACGTTGTCCCATCTTGGCAGCATGTATTTTGGTCTCATTAATATTAATCTATTCCCTCTGTGTTCATTCGTTTTGCATACATTTGAATAATATTTTTTTTGTAATTAATGTATAATTTCGCAATTCTATTATTTTCATAATCTTTATTTCTTTGTATTACTTCTTTTGTTTTAGTTTTTCCATTGCTAAATAATGCTTTAATTATATTGTTTTGAATTTTTTTGTAATTTTCCAATTAAATACATGATGGAAAACCACACGGTTCTATGCCATATCTTAAAATATTTTCAATTCATGCTTCATACAAGATTTTTTTATTTTGTTCTCCAATATATTTCTTACTGCATATATCTTAGGTAAAATTTTTCTAATATTTTATCGTACTAAAAGTATATATGGGCTAAACGTATGTAGGGGTAAATTCCATTTTATAACTATTTCCATTCCTAAATATCTTGTTTCTTTTAGCTTCAATTTTACACTTTCCTTCTTACATTTTGTATTTTGCTTATCTTCATTTAAACTTTCACATTTCCGTAATGTTTTATAATTAAAGTTTCTTCAGTTCATTTTTGGCACTGTGATATTCATTTGTACAGTTTTCACTTTACTTATGAATAGTTTCTTTTCAATAAAGCAGTTATTTAATCGGATATGAAGTCATCTTGTAGATTATTTATAATTTCTTGATAGTTATAGTGTATTAAAATCATATTATCATCATCTGCGAAAAGAAAATTATTTGTATTTTCAATATTCTTTGATACGTCATTTGTATAAATTAGGAAATGCAATGATCCCAAAACAGATCCCTGTGGAATACCAAATTTTGAATTTTTAAAATAGCTACTTTCTTTCGTTATTTTTATTAATATTTTCCTATTACATAAAGGGTAATAATAATAATAATGATAATCATTATTATTTAGTTCGACAGTTTTATATCTTGGTTGCTCGAGTCTAATATGACTATACGCTGTTGAACATGTTTCAACAGTAAAGACAATCGTTATCAGATGAGCTGTATTAGCAAACGTCATTAAACAATTATACTTTTATGTAAAAAGTAAAAATAAAAACACAATGTAACGTACATTGAAAATACGTAACATTATTAAGAATGTAGTATACATGTTTAGGTTAATAATAATAATAATTTACTCAGTACTTACAGAAGGAGCACGAAGCAATATGTGCTTGTATGTGCACTGAAGGGAACAGGAAAAAGAGAGAATACATCCTAGTTACTTAATTTTATTTGCATATTGCTAAACTAATGTTATTCAGATTGCCACGAATAAGGACCTAATATGCGTGTACTATACTGATGGTTCTGTGGATAAGTGGAATGTCATTAAAATATTAGGGATCACAAAACCCATTCCTCATTCTTCATACGGGTGTTTGACTCCAAGCGTTATTATTCCTTTGAGGTCTTTTAACAGGCATTTCATCGAGTTTGCTGTAGTAGTTGCCATGGTACGTGACAAAAAAGTGAAATATACGTTATTTGATGGCTAAAAGGTTTTCCTTGGCAGATGGTTTCGTTAGGACCCCTAGATTGATTTTAGAAGTGGTGCCACAAAATTCGTCCCTTAGGGCCCGAAATGGCAGTCATCTTTAAAAATGGCCACCGCAATCTCCCAAAAAAATGAAAACCGTGCAAGAGCCGTTAGTGATACACAAAAACGGTTGAGATAAAAGTTGTTTGCAATAATATACTCTACAATGTCATTCCCATACATTTCTTTCATATCTCTTATGGTTTTCAACAAAAATGGATTTAGGCCATTTCCTGCCATTTTTCGGCTAACTTTCAACTGATGCTGCGTCGTTTCTAATTTAGGTGGATGGCTCCAATTAGACTCATTCGAAAGGTGGGACTATCTTCTTTGCAACGAAGGTAGTTAAAAGGGGCTACAACTGTTAGGAACCGAGGTACGCCCGTTTTACTAGGGGATGGTATCACAGTCACCGTTGGATGTTTAGCTCATTTTAAAATTTCAACTTCTATTGTGACGTGTCTAATTTAGGTAGATGACTCCAATTAGATTATTCGAAAGGCTGGACTGTCTTCTTTGCAACAAGGGTTGTTGAAGGAGTCTGCGACTGTTAGGAACAGAGCTACGCCCATTTTACTAGGGGCTGGTTAACACAGTCACTGTTGGACTTTTCGCTCATTTAATACTTTCAACTGGTACCGAGACATTTGTTATTTAGGTAGATGACTCCAAATAGATTCGTTCGAAATTTGGGAATGTGTTCTTTGCAACAAGGGTCGTTGGAAGGGTCTACGACTGTTACGAACGTCCGTTTTGGTAGGGGCTGGTATAACAGTCACCATTGAACTTTTCCCTTATTTACAACTTTCAACTGGTGCCGAGACGTTTCTACTTTAGGTAGACCCATTCAACTACCCATGTTGCAAAGAAGGCATCCTACATTTTGAATGAATATACCTAAATTAGAAACGTCTTAACAACATTGAACGTTGTAAATGAGTGAAAAGTCCAACGGTGACTGACATACCAGCCCCTAGTAAAACGTGCGTAGTTCGGTTTCTAACGGTCGTAGACCCTTTCAACGACCCTTGTTGCAAAGAAGACATTCCCACCTTTCGAATGAATCTAATTAGAGTCATCTACCTAAATTAGACACGTCATAATAGCAGATAAAAGTTGAAAATGAGCGAAAAATTCAACAGTGACTGTAATACCAGCCCCTAGTAAAACGGTCGCAGCTCGTTTCCTAACAGTTATAGACCCTTTCAACGACCCTTATTGAAAAGACGACATTCCCACCTTCGAATGAATCTAATTGGAGCCATCTACCTGAATTAGAAACGACGCAGCAGCAGTTGAAAGTTGAAAGTTTAACCGAAAAATGGCAGAAAATGGCCTCAAATCCATTTTTCTCGAAAACCATGAAAGATATAAAAAAAATGTATAGAAATGACATTGTAGATTACATTATTGTATACAACTTTTATCTCAACCGTTTTTGTGTATCACTAACGGTTCTTGCACGGTTTTCATTTTAGGGGAAGTTATGGTGGCCATTTTTAAAGATGGCTACCGTTTCGGGCCCTAAGGGACAAATTTCGTGGCACCACTCCTGAAATCAATCTAGAAGTCTAAACGAAACCCTGTGCCAAGGGAAACCTTTTAACCATCAAATGCCGTATTTTCGTACCTGCCACAGCCACTACAGTAAAATTTTGTGAGGACACTCTGCCTGTAGGTGAATAATTGTTTAAATGTGAAAATTTGGTTTTCTTTAAAAACTTGGACTGTTGTTTTGTCAGCTGCATTGTTAAAAACTGCTTTAGAGTTTTTTTTTTAAGTCTGTGTAATAAGTTTTCCGGGGTAGAGTCTCTGACAATACAAGCCTACCCTAACTTTCGAAAGGATCCAGGCTTCATGGAGTACTTTTTTTTTAACCTTTCTATCAATGCAATTTCTAATTTTGTAAAGTAGGGAGGGGTATAGATTGTCTAATCTAGTTTCATCGTGGTTGTAGTGGTTCCAGTTCTCATCAATTTCGAGCCCTAGTCAAGTAGTTTTGTCCACCAGTTTAATTTTGGTGCAGGAGCAGAACATTTTATTACAATCATTTGTATGTAAATAAACAATTAGTTTTTCTTTACGCATGTGAGAGGTTGTAATATGAATAAAATAGGTTTTTTCCTGGGTTGATATAAAGTTTATTTATTTTAAAGTAATCATTTATTTCATTAAAATCAGTCTGCAGATTATGCAGTGTGGTATCCTGTTTGTCATTGATAGAGATCATACAGATATCATCTGCATACATTGTTAAAATTGTTTTGAAATCATTACTCACAATATCGTTATGTAGACCAAAAATATTAAGTTGCCCAGTACAGAGCCTTGTGGAATCCTATAATCCGCATCTTTCCAATGACTTAGTTGCTGTCGATTTTAACACAGTAGGTTCTGTTTGTTAGGTAGTTCTTTAAGAAATTTAAACCTTTACCTCTAATGCCGTATTTATAGAGTTTTTCAATCAAAATATTTTTGTAATAATTTTAATAATAATAATAATAATAATAATAATAATAATAATAATAATAATAATAATAGTTTGTTGCAAATGCAATAGTTCAGGGTAGGGCATAAGTGCCACTTTTTACCCCACCTAAGTACTGGAAGTCTTAAAAAATAACAGTCCCAAGGACCAGATTTTAAGTTAAAATACCTGAAATCCAACTTGGTCAGGAGTGCCATCATCATCGAAGTCCGTATTCCGAAATATCAGATTTGCTTCACTCACGTGAAATATCATCTCGTAGACGGCATTGTAAAGAAAGCCATCCCCTGCATTCTGGTAGAAGAGGTGGTCGGCAACAAGTTTTAGGTGACACGTATTTTTCTTTCCCTTGTTAAACCACAGAAAGTTAGAAGCGGGTTTAACAGAAATTTCTTCTACCTCCTCTTCATCAAAGACAGGCTTCACCTCAAGGGTCTTTGGTCCAACTTTCTGCAAGAGCTGAATAGGATCGCAATGGGTTTCTTCTTCTCCTTCAACACCCATGCAGTCGAAGGCTGTCATATTCAGATCTTCCATCCGAAACATTACAGCATCAAAAGGTACCTACGAAATACATAATTGAAAAATTGCATAATTACTAATTGGCAACACACAATTCAAAATGGAAACAGCATCTTCTTATTGCAGCGTCGTAAGGGGTTTTTCAAACACCACTGCATGCGTGAGTGTCGAACGAGGAGCTTATCTTGGAAGGAAGGTCACTGATCCACATCTTTGTATGGTTTGTAGGTGAGATCTAGTGACTCAGTCCAATTTTTAATTCCTGTTTTTGATTTATCGGAAACGCAGTTAAAGTTACTGAAAACACAGGTTGATAAGTTGACGTTGGGAATGAGGCACGAGTTTAATAGGCAAACACCAAAAATTCAACACTGCCCACTGACTCCATTGGAATTTAGAAAAAGGCGAAGTAGGCCTAGGTTGGCAGACAAATCACAGCAACGTTAATTACCCATTCGAAGCAGATAAGCACTGGTTTTCTTTTGTGAGAGACCAAAGTGGAATTGACATTTCTGAAAGGCTAGAATTTTGTGCTAAGGGACCGGTCAGTGGCCGGGTAAGAAGGCCGGGGGGGGGGGGGATATGAAAATGTCCAAAAATAAATGTGCTTTTCGTATGCCTATTGAGACTGTCTGCAGATGATTTCCAATATCCAAGATTAGTTCTGTAGCCAAATTAACTCAGCAGCTCGCTGCATCGACAAGTTACCAGTAATTTTAAGGAAAACGTGCCTCGTTTTTAATGAAAAGACACGTTGGATTAAAGATATTCTATAAAACCCCGACGTGCCTTGCACCCATCTTGTAGCAAGTTTCTTATAATATATGATGAACACACCGTATGCCCGATTGCCCACATTCGTAACATTGTCAGCACCTGATATACCGAAAAAGCCAAGAAACCAGGGAGTAAGGCTTTTTTACAGTTTATTGAATAAACCTATACTTGCAGTGTTGGTACAACTAGCTTCAAAACTGGCTTCACTTATAACATGTGGATGCCCCCCCCCCCAGAAGATAAGGCGTTTTTAGAAATTTTGACTACTGAAAAGTGCCGTTTTTGAGGTACAGAATGACTTTTTCCAGTTTGGTCAGTGTCTTTTGTAACCACCTCCTCTTAACGGGACCTGCAAAATGTATGGCCTCCCTCGAGAGGACCCAAAAATTCATGCTCTCCCCCCCCCCCATGACCGGTTACTAAGTAATTTTTTTTGGTCTTCTGTTTTTAACTTTTGTTACGACAACCTCTATAAAGGATCCTCAGATTTGCTGACAGTGGCAAGTTTCCTTGCCTACTTTTATCACAAGTGAGTTAAGTGATGAAACAATTTTTCATTTCACTTCTCCGGTCTCTGTCTATTTATTTATTTATTTATTTTATATATAAAATAAACTAAATACTCTGGCACCTATAATTTGTTCTCATTTTCCAAACTTTTCGTTATCGTACTGCTTCACCTTTTGATGCCAAAGTATCTGTAAAGTACGTATTTGCAACTAAACATCATGCTGGATGGCTTAATTCAATAGTCTGGAAAAAAAACTTAAAGGCGAATATTTCTCGGTCACTTTTCTTTTATTTTTTTTATTTGTTAAGTCTTGGAACAGGAAAGGGAGGGGGAAGCTACCCACTGATGGAGAGCCAACGAGACGACGATAGGAGGTGGTGGTTTATAATATAGCCCGAGCAAAGTCCTTGCTGTTTTTACACTGGAAATAACAAAATCCTACTTTCATTTTAGACCTTCCTACCTTTGTGCGAAAGTATTTGGTGGCTCGTTCGACGAAGTATGTGTCATTGCTAATATGAATAGCTCCACTAAATACTCCGGCCCTCCAAGTTCCGTGCACATATGATAGTGGTTCGTCACACACTTCTCCTTCCACAAGATGGGCTAGGAAGTCTTCTGTGCGGATGCGCTGCGGAACACAACCAGATGTGGATGCCAAAACAGTGACGTCAGCATTCGGCGCTGAGATAAGACAAAACGTTATGAAATTAGCAACGACTATCTTACTATTCCAGTGCTATCATTTTAAGGTTAATAAAGGCTATTTACGCTACGTGTTACAATATTTACACAATTTATTTATACACTATATTTTATACAGAATTTTTAGAACAGCTTCTTGGCACTAGATTCCTATGGCAAGCAACTGTGTGTTAATTTACATAATTTTTTATTTTATTTTTAAGGCCAACTTGTAAGAAATTAAAAAAAAAACTACACTCTATGCAGTATTGGCTGTCTGTAACTGCGTTGTTGTATACGTCTAGAATGTTCCATGATGCTAAATCGAGTTGAAGCTAAGATTTTTTTTTTAAATATATTAGAGCAAGTTATAAGTACGAGAAAATCACGTAGTTACATCTACGTGGATTTATGTAAATCATTTAACGAATCTTAACATTCCTTATCTCATTAACTCCCATGAAAACTTCAACAGTAAAAATGTAATTCGTGCAATATAATGAATGGTAACTAAATTCAAACTGTGTGAACCATTACCAATAAAATAGCCAATGCATAAAACATGTTTGAAAGAACAGCTTACATTTTCACATCATCAAAGTTACGAAATAACGTCTACGACGACGTCACGTCCTTTTGAACGTCAAACTAAGTCCATGTATATAAAGAATAAATCATAAAAAGATAAAGTTTTAACGAAGAAAACAGTCAGCATTAAAGACTGCCTTTTGACAATACAAGAAACACTATTCTTGTTTTGCATTCTCACAAAGCCAGTCTTTAATGTACAGTCCGTCTTCTCCGTTAAGTCCATGTTTATACACTCCGAAAGCACTTCACAATATGAAATGTGGTTAGTTTGAAGTGTAGTAACAACATGGGAATTCGCTGGACTGCCAAAATAATGTGACGTAGGTCGAGAACATAATTCTGTTGTTGTGAGGCCCGCATTATGTTTTTCATTAAGATGTTGAAATGAGTCTAACTATTGGGACGTTAATTATACAAACTTTATAAAATTAAACACTTTTTTGGTAATAGCATCTAAGCATCTAAGCAAATTTAAGTTCAACGACTCCTTTGTTCGATTTTGTGCGTCTAGTTAACCAACGTAACCCACGTATATGTTTAGGTTAACTAGACGCACAAAATCGAACAAAGGAGTCTTTGAACTTAAATTTGCTTAGATTTTGGGGGCCAAGTGGACCAGGCAATATTGTGTCCACTTTTGAACGAGGCAGGAGGTAAGGAGGACCTATTTGGGCTCTAGACAATGTTGGTCTTACTTTGACTGGATTTGGGACAGTTTTCAATGCATGCAGTTTGTCGTTGACTTGTACTGCACGCATTTTTGTTTCAGTCCTCGCTAACTGAGACACTTACGGAGTTATGCGCTATCTTCTTAAGGAGAAAATCGTTGTTTTGAATTTATATGCCGTCGTAATAAGTAGTGAAATCAAGCAGCAATAAATGAGCTCATTTTTACAGTCAGCACCGCGTAAAGCGATAAGAGCCAAAGAAGACATAATTGTAAGTTTTATTACTGCTTAACGTGTAGGTTCAATTTTTTGTGTAACTGAGACTAATATATCCTGGTGGTATTTACTTATTGCTCCGATAATTTATTCTCACACAATCTATATACTATATATAATAGGCTTGGGTGGCACTGAGCAAATTCATCCTATGTGTGCGTCGTGTGTGTGTTACTGAAGTTGAAGGAAAGGGATCACCAGGAAGGTGGCTCAATCTGACCATGCAATGGGAGAATGTGGGGGAGGGAGGCAGGAGGACGCGGGGGGGGGGGGGCGTTAGAAAGGGAGAGAGGGTGTCGGCGCCATTCCGACCGGTAATTAGGTATTCGGGAGCCGGCTAGTACATAACGGGTACAGCTAGTAAGTAATATTTCATAACGGATGGCCACTGGACATTCATTAAATTTCACTCGAGATGTACCAGTTCAACACAATCCAATTCATTTCTATGTACAGCGATTTAGAAAAACGTTGGCCAGAAAATCAAACCACCGAAACTTTTACAAATTACGAACACTAGTGATGTGTTCTACGGTTTGTCTCACCATTCGTACAGATTGCCAACAATAAGGCAGCAGCATTACAAGGGATCGGTTTTTGGCCCAACCTAAAGTTTATTCCACATTATGTTTGCAGGAAACTGACTGTATGACGCTCGTTTCCTTCCACTACGAGTGCAAAAAGCTCGTAAATATCCCACTCTTACACTCTCATAGTAACCGTGTTGTGTGACATCCACATGTTTTGCACTCGTATTGCAAGGAAATGTGGCTTCATACAGTCAGTTTCCTGTATACATAATGTGAAACAAACTATGGCTTTGCCCTATAGCCTTAGGTCCTACGCACACATCGTACGACCTCAAATTCAGCACCTTTAGTAAACTTTCGATTCAGTTAACCAATTTTGAGGACTGATGATCTCAAAATTATAGTTTTATGTTCGTTTGGTTTCTAACTGTAAAGAGAGAAAAGGAACTTTTTCGTTTGGCCGAAGTAATTGTTTTACTTCCCCCCCCCAAAAAAAAAGTCTAACGGGGCAGATGAGTAGATTTTAAAATACACGATTTTCGCTCTTACAAATAGAGCCCAATCTGTCAATTTCTTAAGCTCCCAAGGAGAAATGGACAATAACAACACAACAAATTTCATTGCATACCTAATATTTTGGATTGCCTGGTCAACAATAGACTGAAACTTCGTCCAAAAGCCTTGATTTCCACTCTTTCCGTCGACAGTGCTCCTTTCTTTGTTTTGCTGCCAATATCTGTGTTCTGGGTGATAGGGAATTCCGACTGAGTATGAAACACGACTGGTTCGTAATAGTTTATGAAATCATCGAGAGGTTTAATTTGGTAGCCATCACCGCTGTCTGCAGCTAAGGTTAAAATAAACCCTAGCGCCACAATCAGGATGACTATAATTTGCATTTTGGTCTGACGATGCATTTTTTGTCACGCAACCATCTTCTTCTAACTTCCAATTTACAACTTCCAACGGCCGGATTTTGCAGCTGACTGCTGCTAGTCAAACAGTAAAGAAAAGAGAGAAAAAAAACATGTAATGATGCAACAATATTTTGATTAATGCGGAAAAACCACTTAAAGGCACTTAAATCCTTCCGAAATGTCGTGCGACATATTGAGAATAGGGTTTGCAACAATT
This sequence comes from Lithobius niger, assembly GCA_023313725.1. Classification (NCBI taxonomy): domain Eukaryota; kingdom Metazoa; phylum Arthropoda; class Chilopoda; order Lithobiomorpha; family Lithobiidae; genus Lithobius; species Lithobius niger. The sequence goes on along the minus strand of JAHWFP010043460.1, from coordinate 48,280 downwards.
ACACAGGTTAGAGTTAATGTTGCAAAATTATCTCGCACGAAAGAAAAATGACTGTGTTGGCAACATTTACATACGTTTGGACTAATGTCGCAAAACTGAGTCATACAGGAAAGCCAACATGGATGCATGTACCAGTGAAATAAGTGAAACAAAAGAAAAACACATAAGATGTGGTACTAACACATAATCGTCGCGTACTTATCGCTGTAATTTTTTGTTTGTTTCACTGATGTTAAGGTTGTTGTTTGTTGTCTGTATTAATGCAGCCTTACATCCTGCCTTTTAGGCTTTAGTGTTTTTGTGCATTAAAAGGACATAAATCCTTCCGGTATGTCGTGCGACCCGATGAGATTGCATGCTGTTGGCAACATTTACACAGGTTAGAGTTAATGTCGCCAAATCACCTCGCACGCAAGAAAAAACAAGAAAATGAATGTGTTGGCAACATTTACATATGTTTGAACTAATGTAGTAAAACTGAGTCATGCAGAAAAGCCAACAGGGATTTATGTTCCTTTAATATCACTAGTTGTTATTAAAATATGTATGTAAACCTGAAGATTTTTATATCGCGTACCTGTTGTTTACAGCAATGTTATTACTTATTAGTGCAACAATGATGGCTAAACCACAAGGAAAGAAACCGAACTATTGTAACCGCTCACCACTGCGCAACAATTCTGGACGGTGACCTCAGCATCGAAAACTTGATACATAATGTGAAACCAGGGTGTTGCAACTGTACTAGAAACAACGCATTCCGAACCTTCAATCCGCAGCCCTTCAGGCGCTTCGCCGACGCCGGTAACGCCATCATGGCGGAGCTAACTTCCTGTTCTCGTTTGAGTGAGATTCGCGAGAGGCTAATACTACAATCTATTTTATAGTATTTACAAAAATTATTGTAACGCCTTATAAAGATCCAGCCATACTACTCACAGCCATACCGCCATACTGTGAGATGAAAGCGCAACAACAAAACCTGATTTCCACCAGAACAACAGTAAACGGAAAATATCTCTGGCTGGACAAGTTTTTGGTTGCGGTTTCTGATGTTATGTTTAGCCGCAGCGAGTGAGGCATGTAATTTGGAAAAAAAATGACCATTATTTTCGTGAACAGCGACATTGATTTACACTAATTTTCAGATTTTACGGGTTTCTGTCTGCAAATTAGGGTAAATCAAGGTTGCTGTTCACGAAAATGATGGTCATATTTTTTCCCCAAATTACGTGCCTCGCTTGCGCAGCTGCGCTCGTTGCGGCTGAACATATAACATCAGAAACCGCTACCAAAAACTTGATAATTTCATCTAATTATATTCTGGTCGAAATCAGGTTTTCTTGTTGCGTTCTCATATCGCAGTATGGCAGCAGCGTCACTATGGCTGTGAGTAGCGTTTCAACTTATTTTAATAATTCTTTTTAAAAATAAATAAGCGTTTGTGCAGGTTTTCGTTATGATTTTCTGAACCATGACGATGAAAGAGATCGATAGGCAGGTGTGCAAAAAGTATTTCTTCCGAATAATTACCAAACCATACTGGTAACTAAGGGGGCAAGTGTGCGATATAATTTAATAACAATGAAGGAGCCAATACGCAGATTTGGTGATATTTCATGGCCTTTTTTTTTATACAATACTTCCATCAGAGAAAAATGAAATGAAATGAAATGAAATGAAATGAAATGAAATGGGCTTTTATTTTCACTTTTTCAAGTAAAGAATGTACACAAAAAGAAGACATGAAGTCTTTTGGTGCCCGGTGAAACAATAAAAGGATACTAAAAATCACAAATGTAAATGCACAACACTATAAAAATAACAAGTAAAAACATACAATTTAAGACAAAAAAAAAAAAATAAATAAAGCAAATAAAAATAAAATAAGAACACAGGAAATCCTAAAAATAAAGCAAGAAATGAAACTGGAGAAAAAAGAAGGAAAGAAAGAAAGACTTTGTTAGTACAAAAAGCAATACATAGCTCTCAATCGTAACCAGTAGCTCTTAAACGTTACCCAATAACAAACAGAAATGGCCTACTGTAATTAGATTCAATCACACAGTCCATTCATGTCGCAGGGTTTTTTTTTTTTTTACCATAATGCAGTGCTGCTGACACTTTTGTACTTTTTCTGCGAAGCATGTTAAAACTACAAACTTTGGATCAATGGTTTTCAATGGTGGACGTGTTGTTAAACGATGGGTGTAGATGTAGGCGCATTCTTTATGCTTATGTGGTTTTCCTCAGATTTTGATAGAATTTAATAGTATTTTAGTAAAATGCTTGGAGTGGCTTGGCATATGCTTTTCTGCTTTTGTCATGAAATCCAGACCGTGCCTTATAGGGTGTCCACAATTCTGTAAGTCGTCTGAACCCATCACAAATGTTTTGAAAACGAGTTTCCAGTAGTAATAAGACAGCGAGGAATCAAATGAATTTAATAAATGGCCTTGATAGATCGGTTTAAGGTCATTACGCTGCTAACGTCTGGTGGATTAACTTGAGACCATAATAGGTGTAAGCTGAAAGTTGTAGAGAACCAACTAAGTAAGTGCGCACCTTAAGGACAGAATAAAGATCCAATAACCAATTTGCTTAACTGCCTGACAGATTGTCCTTGCAGCCGAGCTATTTTCACAATTTTATTCTGTCCATTACATTGCGGTTGGCAGTGTTAAACAATTCCCAACAATTTTACAGTGTTCACTACCTGGGTTCACTGGATTGAATTCTGAGGTATTTTTGGTTTAAACGGCTCTGTTATTGTAGGGAAATCAATCTTTCATCTGTCACCTTCGTAGGGGATTACTTCTGGAGGAGAAAGCGTATAAACGTGCAAACAAACAAATCGTATGTTTGGAATGATGTAAATGAAATGTAGATATGCTAAGGAATGTGACGAACAAACCTTGAGCAACATTTGCAATTAGTTTGCGTCCAAATAATCAGTACAATAATCAGTACATAGAAATTACATGAATCATGAATCGTCTTGAGGCTATTAGTTACGCACTGAGATGATCTGGAGAAGGATGCACGCAAAAAAATAACCAAAACGGACGACGTATTTTGCAACGTAACACATAGCCTATAGATATTAAAATTGGTTTTGTATCAACTGACTTGATGCATGGAAACCTGGTTTTAAAAGGGTGCCAAACATTCGTGTTTCTGATTGAGCGAGAAGAGCGAGCGATATCCACGTAAAGTAAACTCTTTTAATATGTGACTCGCTTTGCTCTCTGTCAGTCGTTCATCTCTCACCTTCATAGGGAATTACTTCTGGAGGAGAAGACGTACAAACGTGCAAACAAACAAATGTTATGCTTTGAATGATATAGATGAAATGCAGGCGCGCTTAGGAATGTGATGGACGAACTGTGAGCAATAATTACAATTAGTTTGCGTCGAAATAATCAGCACATGATTTTGTGATGCTCTTGGAATCAAAGAAATTACTGGAAGCATGGATCGACACGCAAGTAGCTCTCGGATGGCCAGACTGTTGGAATGATTTATGATTATCATTTGTTTATGCAGTGAAGCCTTACGAAAAAACGCGTACTGCACTCTGGCCATTGGCTTGATCGTTTTAGACGTGGAATGTCCGTCAGCACCACAAGAGTTGCAGCATGAACGCTCCTCGAGCGTAGCGAGACGACGCGAATGAGCGAGCGAAGCGACCGATTCCGCTAGTTAATTCATAAAGACTTTGTTTAACTAGCCGGTTTAACTGCCCAAAGTATCAGCAGTATGACTTATGAGTGGCTCGTCAAATTACAAACACTTTTCCGAAAAAGAAAAAAAATGAGACAAACTAGGTCTCATTTTTTTTCTTTTCGTATTTCTGTTTTCTCACAATGCCGGTCTGTAAGACCAGAAGCATGTAATCACCATTAAATGTATATTTTTCAGTTGATGGGATGATTTAAAATCTCCACAACCGTAAATCTAATTGGCCACAATGTTTGTAATTAGTTGGATGGACCAGTTTGATTCTTGACCCGCCATAACAGTTTAGTTAATAACTAGCATAATTCAAGAGTAAGACGTGAATAGCCTAACTGCTCAAGTTTCATACAGAGTGTGCAGATTTTTCCAGTTCTTTGTTGCTGTGTTTGGGCAGTTGCCAATTCGTGGCGAAGGGTAATCGTCTTTCTGGAAAATCGCATAATAGGAAGAACGTATACAGTAGAATAGTATAATCGTCTAACACAAAATTCGTAAAATGGAAAATCGTAACACGAAAAATCGTATAATGGAAAATTGTCTAATGTCCCTGCCTCGACCGCGCTACAGCACTCGCCGCGGTTATACATATAACCACATGTTATTGTCCAGTTAGACGTTTATCCATTACATGATATCCCGTTTATATGATTTTCCAGATTTTTTATTTAGGCCGATATTGGATAATTATCCCACTAGACGATTTTCCAATTAGAGTTTCATCCGACGCCCCGCTAATTCTGGGCACTATTAGGCTAAGGAACGAAAGTGTAATTTGAACAAAACGGTTTGGGCGTTATTTAAAATAGCTCACAGCATTTAGAAAAGATTCCCACAGTGCGGAGTTGGAGTGCTACTCCAGTTGGTAACAATAAATTCATAATAAAAATAATCAGTAACCGTGCCGTTTACCAGTCATTATCACAAGTCCATCTCTTATGAGCTACTGTGTACAGGGCAAGAAAATGTTTTAGGCACCATGCTTTAGAGTGAAACCTTGGTTTTTAGCACTATTTTATGCTTGTAACTTTTTGCTTAAACTTACCCAATACGTGACAAAGCATCAAAAAAATTAGTAATCGTAATCCATTTCAAGTTCCAACTGGTTTAGTGAATGATGAATGGGGAAATTGTTGAAAGGTTATTGTCGTGTTTCAAAGTAATGGATCCCCTAACTGCGCCCGGACTTATTTCCAAGGCTGCAGAACCAGCTGGGACCCGAATATTGGGACTCGTGACTTTCTGTTGACAACGGCTCGTGCCTGAAAACAACTGTTTCATTCACCGTTGTTACGTAACATGAGAATCGCTTGGTTTGCCAGAACCATAAACATACGTATTGCAACAACAATACGTTCATTGTACTCTTTCTTGATTATTAAGCGTGATTGAAGAGCGCTATTTAGTGGCAGTAGTCTGTAGACGGGCGCATATTTGAGGGACGAGGCCTGGCAATAAACTAATCTATACCACGCGCCATGGCTGTTTGCTGTGACGTGTACATCACGTGACTGGGCTAGTCCAATCAGATGGCCAAACAGCCGTTGTTCTCATTCGTCATTGGCTAACTCATGGTGACGTCACGGCAAACAGTCATTGCGCATGGTATAGAGTTTGAATTAGAGCGCTTTGCCCATCAAGTTCAGATTGTTGGCTTTCCATGGCGTATAATTTTTGGCGTCTGATTGTTGTTGTAACGGTTTTGCTGTGTGCTGAGGGCCTTAGGGCTTCGGGCAGATGACCAGGAGTGGTTAACGCTCGTTAAACCCTTTAACCCTTTTTTTGCTGTGTGTATTGTATTTGGTTTGCTGTAGTTGCAGTGTACAGGACGCATATAGCTTTTGCTCAGGCTCTCAAATAAAGAAAGAGAAAGAAAGAAAGAAATAAATAAAGAAAGAAAGGACATTATCAGTGTTAAGGCGAAGGCTAGCTACTACTTCTCTTACCGGGACATTAAACGGGCGTTTTCTGTCTGTTATTGAATACTAATATTTGCGACAGAAAGCTGTGGAAATTGTACAGATCGACGGGGTTTACCCAGTAGACAACAGAGTGTCCTTTTCAGATATGTGTATAAAAGATTTTAATACGAAAAAGGTATCTATTTCAACATCGTTCATTTCATGCTAGCTATACTACTACTACTTATTACAAGCTAATTCCACTAAGATAAAATAATTTATGCGACCGATACGCTTGAAATTTGACTTTCAGTTCACGTTAGACTCCAATAGGTGCCTTTTATTGTTTGACATTTGGGGAGGTTTTAACTCAAAAGATTATAATAATTTGTAATGCTATTTTCGTGAATGTGGGAACACGCCATCTGTTATCAAAATAATTGTCCTCCATGAGTGACAATGCAGCCTTGGTTAAATAAGTATGTTTCCGTTTCACAATTAAATCGAATTGTTATATTGTAATTGTAACTTATCTAAAAATAAACTATCTCGTCGTCTACTAAACTGTTTATGGTGAAGAAAATCCGTGAAAGGACTATAACCACACCTTGAATTAAAAAAAAAAAAACAGAAAAAATAATTTAAATAGGTCTAAACTAAATAAACTAACTTATTGTGTTCACTTATTTCTGTTTTACAATCAAATATAGTGCAACGGGCACTTTATCAGCGACCATTAATTATACTAAAGTGACGATTTTCTTTAGGCTGTTAAAGAAAACATTTGCACTTATATTTTCATAAGGAGCTCACAATCAATACTTACACTAAAGTAAACCATAAAACAACCAAAAGGGGTGATATCATACAAAAACCCCACAAGGGGAAAGAGACCCATTAAGTTTTCGCCATACAAATTAGTGATATCAGAGCCATAATGGCTGCCACCAAGTTTTCCGTCTCTGCCCTGATCATTCAGTCTTAACTGACACCTCGGTGATTCTCATTTAAGCTTGAGTGATCACGGTTCGGACCACAAACTTTGTGGCAGCCATTTTGGCTCTGATATCACTACTGTCTATGGCGAAAACTTAATGGGTCCCTTCACCCTTATGGGGTTTTTGTATGATTGAATATGCTTGCCAATTGCTGGATCGTGAAGTGGTTGCGTACTGTGTCGACACTCTGCGATTTTATCTTTGATGGCTCGTTTTGTTTCGTAAATTATCTACGTTTTGCGTAATTGCTTGTTAGTTTTGTCGTTTTTTGTTTTTTTTTTAGTTTGACGGGACAGATGGCCTGTACAGCCTACCGTTTCTTAACGCAAATAAATAAATAAATAAACTGATCGTTTTAATTAAGGCTGTACCAATACCGAACTGCCGAGCAGATTCTCGGCGAGCAGAGCATGATCGGCAATCTCGGTATACCGAGCAATTACGTCCATTTAACCGAGCCGAGCAGCGTGGCTCGCGTGTATAGTTCTGGCGCGCGATCCTGTGACCATTGGACCTTAAATGCGAGTTTTATTTTGGTGGATTCCAGTCGATGATTATGATGTATGCATGATTCCTGCTGCACGAAGGTTGAAGGACTACCATAGAATTCAATATATTAACTAAATTTGCAGGTAATTCGTACAGGTTAACTACTTTTTTAATGCTTTTTCGGACATTCGCTGTCATATTAGCTTGGTAACCGCAGCGGTGCATTATATCGTAAGGCTCTTTTTTCGGCATAACGTGTACATGGTTGATGGTTTAGTACCACTGGAAGCATTATTACACCATTACGCTCATCTCTAAAACCTGAAAAAAGTTAATAAACTTACCTACATCAAGAAAAACCTAAGAGTTTTAGTGTCAACAGTACTAATTTAATGGTTTTGAATGGTCAATTGTTAAAACTTTTATTAGCTTAAAAGTAACTTACTTCATAATAAAATTACTTGTTTTGTTATGATAATGGTTGTTATGCAGGCTTAATTGGCCAGACCAGATATGTCGAGACATCATCAATTACAGTGTGCGAAACTAATAGTAGCCTATGGTTGCTGCTACGCCAGGCTTATTTAGTGAATAGAATTGTTCTATCTAGAAGCCTGCTTGGCATTTAGCGAGCGCTGATTACAGGGATGATGCCGGTGTGAAAATGTGAAAAATGTGAAAATTTGCCAGTGGTAAAATAAAATGGGCAAATGTAAAAAAACAAAAAAAAACATAAGTATTGTGTGAAAAATAAGGCAAAACGCACTATCAAAGTAAAAAAACAATCAAATTATCCGTCTTCATTTTGGGCCCGGAATTACGTAGGCATGTATGTTGTTAGAACACGAAAAAAATTGATCGGTTTATTACCGGAATTGCTTTGAATTCGCTTTCGCTCTCTTGAGTGAAATTACTGAGAAATTACAGTGATTACTGGAAAAAATGTATTAAAGAATTGTGAAACTCGTGTGTATATGAAAACGAAGAAATAGTGACACAAAAACTAGGTATGTGAGAAAAATTCGAATGAAAAAACTAATGAAAAGTAGGTATGTCAGAAAAATGAAAAGGAGAAATGTGAAAAAAAATGAAAAGTTGGAATGTGAGAAAATGTGAAAGAAGCTCGTAGTCCCGGCAGCACCCTGTGATTAATAAAGGTGCTCGGTTCTGCTCGGCATCAGTGATCGGATCGGTTCTGCTCTGCGTACCAGGAATTTTTTGAGAGCTCGGCTCGGGATCGGCTCGGCAGGGAAAAATGTGCTCGGTACAGCCTTAGTTTAATCAATGTGTCGAAGCACTTTTCTGCTGATAACGTTGCTGTTTTGCTTGAAGTCAGTGATCTGGAAGATTTGTCGTCCGTCACGCAAGCGGTGATGGATTTAATAGAGGCTTGGTTGGAAGCAAGTGGTGCTCATCTTGGATGGTCATCTTTTCAAAGGGGGGTGATCCCATCTCTATGAAGACGTTCAGAATTGGCGGCATGTGTGTGGAAAACGTAAAATGAAAATGTAGCGTCGTCTTGGCATCTATACTTGGATGCCAGTTTGTCCTGGAATGCTACTGTGAAGGTGCTTAGGGCAACGTTGCAACTGAGTGCTAATGTGTCTGGCAGGCAAGAAATGTGGCCGTTAGGATGGTATTTTGCGCCAGTTGTGCAATCTAGGACTGATTTTTCTCTTGCCATTTCCCTGCACTGCCCTGCAGGTATCAGAGGTCTACAGGTGAAGGAGAATACTTTTCTACGAGTGGTGACAGGATGTCTGAGGAGCATGTCAGTCTCAGCCTTGTATGTGGAAGCTAGTTTGGTACCACAGGCTGAGCGAGCACAGGGCCAGCAGATGGGCCCTGTACTTCGAAGCTTGATCAGGGAGGAGACTCCTTGGTTAGTAGGATTTTTGATGCAGAAAAGGAACTACAGCCATAGAACTCTCGAGTTGGTGTACCGGGTTTCGAAATTACGCTCCTAAGGACACGGAATTAAGGTAGTTTTCGGTTAAAAGTCTGACATCCTACATGCCTCCCTGGCATTACGGGCAATTGGAAAATGTTTTTCGCATGGACTCTTGTGTTCCGAAGAAGACGTGCAAGAAGGGATAGAGTGGTGTAGCCTGCAGATTTTCTGTGATGTGTCATTTGACACGTCGAGAGGCAGGAGTGACTGTAAAGGTAGCTCGGGTACCTGGGCATTCAGGGGTGTACAGGAATGAAGAGGCGAATCGGTTGGCTCGGGCAGCTGAAAATAATGGATGTGTAGCGAGTAAGCAGTGATATTGTCTGTATTGTTGCATCTCATTGGGAGGAAATATGGCACAGTAATATGAAAGGAAGAGAGCTTTACAGTGTTCATTCCTCTATAGGGCAACAACGAGGAGTAGATCAGTTCACTGCAGTGACCAGGTGCAGCTTTCTAGATTGAGGACTGGTGATGTGATGGTCGTAGCCCAACGGTAGGATCTGGGTTAGAGCCACGGCAGGATGCAGGTGTGGCTCTCATACGGAGAATGTGGAGCATTTTCTGTTGAGTTGCCCTCTGTATGCAAGGAAAAGGGGACGCGTGTCGTCAGTTGTAGGGCCTCATTTGGCATGATGGGTGTCTGGCCACAAGCGCAGTGTTACAATTATGAGGTCGAACGGTCAGTACAGGGAGAAAGCCGTGAACTTATTCTATTTGTAGGTTTTGCTATATTGCTCTACAGAAGTTTACTTCGTATTCTTTTTTGTTAGACTACTTTGTTTAATTCGTTGAGTTTATTTCAGAGGATCACACGCCATAGGGGTCACCCGCCCCAGAATACTAATTTCATTAGAAAACTTAAATAATCAAATAATTTAAGTTTTCTAATTATTATTCTGGGGTGTGTGACCCTAATGGCGTGTGATTCTCTGAAATAAACTCTACTCTCTACTTCAAGGCTGTAAGAAGAATGTGCCCATTGTTGCTCTCAAGCTGCACTGTTGCTACAGCTCATCAAAGCCGTTCTAAAAGGCACAGAGATTTTCCTGATGCCTCAGCGGGACGTCACGGCTGAAGTATCGGACTTATCAGCTCTTCGAGGTGGTGTGTTGTTTTTCGCTGAATCCATCGGTTAAAGATGGCGGAACTGCATTTTTCTTCGCTACGATTATTTATGTAAACATAATGATGGATATTGTGTTCATACAAAGAGAGCCATTAAGCTAATAGAATAGAATAGAAAGAAAGGTGTGGGCCAGTGACCTAAGAACTTTTTAAAGGCTCAAGCGCCAGATGTTAAGTGGAAGAAACCACCATACAACCCTCGTACAACGGGGTGGAAACAACCGGGAAAAAACCCATACACTTCCCATTACCAGGATCGAACCCGGGTCGGCAGAAGCCAGAGATGTACAGTTGGACCAAGACGCCTATCGAATCTGACGCCTCAGTGCTCGCAGCTACCCGTAATAGAAGGTAAGAAATCAATCGACTATAAGAAATAAACGTATCTATCGGCCGGTCCATTCGAAAACTGGAAAAACGTGACGTCACTTTTTATGGAAGTGGTGTAATCGGGTCAGGTTGGCCGCTGATCTTTTTGATTAGATTAGAGCAGTGCTTATCATTTAACTGATTATTGCTGGATGGTGCTACCTATATAGGAGTAGCCCACTTCGTCAGTTCGTTGGTGCTACGAGCTGTTGTGAGGATGTGACGGCGCGTGACTGAGCTGCACTTCAGGATTTTTTTTTATATATTGAAATCCGAGTTCCAATAATAAGGTGGCAAAGATGGTATAAGGTGGCATTGGCAAGGAA
>JAHWFP010043460.1:9416-31757 GCA_023313725.1 Lithobius niger | reverse complement strand
TCCTTAGTAATCGTGTTCCATACTCTAGGTTAATTTCCTTAGTAATCATGTTCCGTAGACTCTTGGTTACTGCCCACCATTGTCCTGTCACAAACTCCCGTCATTACTGAAACATCCTTCTATCCGTCCATGTAACAACTTGGATGGTGCTCTTGTCACCATGTCATCTGGGACCGCTGTCAATTCAGGATCGTCGTAAAGAATAGATCACAATGGAAATGATTAACGAGGCAAACAGCATGCATTAAAGACTGGCCTATTGAGGATACAATATCAGGATCGTCCATTGGTAAGGTCCCTACATAAATGGCATCACAGCATACCGCGGCACCATCTGAGTAACAATATTCACTCGTGTTGATGCAATTGTAAAATGTTAATTTAAGGCAACAACAGTTTCCTATAAAACACATAAGATATTTAACAGGCAATTGAGCAAAGAACATTAAAAAAAATTTTTACTGCATAGACGGACGAACTGAATTGATGAGAATGACGTGCTAAAGAGGGCAGGAAGAATTACGCAATTGGGTTGCGAGTTGGAGACCGTTTTAAAATTGTGAGAAAACCCTAAAATTGCAGAGGCCTCGTACTGGCTCTATCTGTTACTTCGAAAGAAGGTTGTCAATACAGTGTCTCCCTCAACAACACAGCATCATGTTAAGTGAGGTAAGTCCAGAATTCAAACGTTGATGCTGGTTCGTAAAGCAAATGAAGTTATCTTCAAATATGTCAGAGGAAAGGTAACATGGTCATAGTTTCTACATGAACACTTGTTTTCTATAAATTATTTTAAACCATGCTATCTTATGTTCATAACGATCTACATCTTTATATTTTTATTCAGATGACCGCAGATAAAAAAAAAATTTTAAGCCATTATATCCTAAAAAATCTCGCCTACTAGTATAAAAGGTATTCCCCACCCCCTCCCTTATTAGGTCTTATTGTGTCATTATGAAATACGAAAATTACAGAGACGAGTAAAGCTGCACATGTATTTTGTATTAATTTCACTTTTGGAAACGCTAATGCCCGAAGCCAACAGATTAACTCTTGCGTTATCTTGACAAGACGAGACCAATGCCGATTTCACCAAAAATTGTTCAAAGCGTCCTGCGGCCGAATCGTACGGTATTGCTCCATGATAAACTTGAGCGACCCCACGTCCTATAAACCATTTGATTTCACATTGTCTGGTCGTGGTTTTCGGGTGTCCTCAGAAATTCAAGAAACACTCACTTTCCTCATTTTCCCATTTCTTTCTCCTCCTTTCTTCCACCTCCCCTGTTTTCCCGGTCACCGCGTCTACGTTTTGGACGACTTTCGTGACTCGGTACGGCATCGCAGAATTTCACGTGTAATAAACTTAGTGATGGGCAGTAGTTAACTACTTCTCATTGAACTATTTTTTTTTCAGTTTTGCAGGCCAACTGACAATTTTATAACTTTTTATAAAATAAAAACGCACTTTAATTTATTATTTCCAAAAGAATAAATTAAAATACAGTTTTATTATTTCTATTGGCAAAGGTGATATATTGAAATTCTTCAAATTCTGGAAAAAAAACCAGCATCGGACCATTTATTACTGAAATTTAGAACTGCACTTGAACTGCCTTTCATACAGCGCTCTGTACCATCCAGCACATTACCATCTCTCTGCACCAGCCAGTAACAGTTGATAACGTTGACTTTAACCCACACCCACTATACAGTGCGTGTGAAACGTGACTTGAGATTTCCGTGTGTAATTATGCCTCTCTCATTTAGCGTACAGGTGGAGTAGTTGCAGGTTGAACTACATTATTTTGGTTTGGGTTTCCCAAAAACAGTGTTACTGTTTTGGTTATTAAACTGTTTTTTTTTATTAGACTACTTTTTAACTACTTTATTTTTTACCCATATCATTAAAAAGAAAGTAGTTAAAAAGCATAGTTGTAGCAACTACCACAAAGGAACTGTAACTGTTTTTATTTAAATTTTTAAAAGTAGTTAGTGTTTGCACCTTTTTTTTTCACTGTAGTTAGTAACTGTACTTTAGTTTTTTTTAGTAGTTGTTGCCCATCACTGCAGTAATTCAGCGGTGTGCCATGTGGTAACGAACTGTGTTGGTCATGTTCTGAAACGTGGCCAAGATGGTGCAAATTACAGAAAATCACGGCCCAATTCGTTACGGCATTCTAAAATTATTACGTATCAAATCAGTACATGGTGTGAGGATGCGCGCCTCTGGGGCAGCACGCCTTGCCGTGCGAGCTCCCAAACTCCTCCTTGGCGCAGTTGGTTGGAGCCGCGGTTGGAGCATGGAGCTGGACCTGGAGCATGGAGCGTAGTGTGATAGTATATAAGTCCATGGTTGGAGACAGGGAACCGGAAAGCACGCGCTTCGGGCGCAGTGAAGGCAATAAACCGTATTTTGGTCCGTCAGACGGTTGTGGACTGGATCATTGTCATGTCAAGTGCTGCTATGAAGACGCAATATTACATTGGGTAAGTAGGCGCTTACGAGACCAGAGACAGACAGATGGCAAGAATGAACTAGCACGTGTTTTCACTTTAGGCTCTTACCCGGCATTTCTGGTCAAGACACATACCGCGACCATTTCCACAAGGCTCTCCATCAGCTTGCATCAAATCCCCACCGCTTGTCTCGTTCACCAGACCAAAGTGGGAAGATGAGGCGCAAATCCCTTGAATACTGCAGCATACAACACACCATAATCTTGAATCGGCGCATTCGCAGTCCACTAGGTTGTACCCCCAGCACCACGTGTCTTCGCAGATTCCTCTGTTACATTTGCCCTGACCTTGACGACACATCGTCCCATCAGCTTTTGGGGTCGGCTCTGGGCATCGACTGCTGTCACTAGTGCACCGAGAGGATTCGGTGCAATCTGACTCTTCGTGGCATACCTTCGAAAACAGAATGGGACGCAAGAATTAATCACCAACAGAGAGGATAACAGGTATAGGATGATTATGCTGAAATGATGCAGCATAGGGGGATGTTCAAGTATTACGTCATCAGGAAGGGGGGGGGGGAGGGATGGAGGAGGGAGGTTCGCCAGCTGGTGATGATTGATGACGAGGGGGGAAGGGGTGTTCAGTCGATGATATAAGCACCGTCATCCCAGTAAAAGGGTAAGGGTGGAAATACGCAAAAAAAGAACTATCCCTCAGAAAACACAGGGCAGTAACAGGGAAAACACCTCCCCTTTTGGGGGGGGGAGGGGGTCAAGTTTAAACTGACGTCATACTGAAAGCGGTTGAGTAATTGATGACGATCGATGACGAGGGGGGGAGGGGGTAAAAAATGGCCAATTTCTTGATGACGTAATACTTGAACGGCCCCTAGTTCAAATGATAGACCATTGTTCATAAAAAAGCTTCTGCCTATTTAAGTCATTCAGTTTCCCTAATCAACACAGATGCAAACCACTGATTCAATTCAGATTATAATGCAGTCATAATACACTAAAATGACAGTTTCAAACAAATCCTGAGCATTCTTAACTGCCAACACACAACTCTTGCATCTCATTTTGTTGCCTAGCAACCACAAATCGTGCAGATCAGCCATTCTTAAGATAAACATCAGATGAGATGGTTATTTTGAGGAATGGCTGATCCACACACTTTTTGACATAGTTCGAATGGAATTCAATTCGGTTGAGATTGTTGTGCTCTTGAATTCTGTGCTTCCTGGTTTTCTACGCATCTAGACTGGCATCTGATCTGAAAACCTACTTGTTCCAGATGAGATACTAATCTAGAGAGCAGACTGATTTACATGGCTTGTGGTTAATGATATGAAAAGCTCTTGAAAGAATACCGGGTATTCTTGAGCGAGTACCTCAAGATTTGAATGTGGTCTGTTGGCAGCCGGAATGCTCATAGTCAGTAAGGCTGAGCCTAAACGCGTGTTTGAGCTCTTTTGTTATCTATGATATGGCCGAACTTCAGAAGAGGTTACTGCCAGCATTGTTCAAATCCCATACTTGGAGAGTTGACAGGGTCAGCCACACAAGGCTGGCTCCGCAACAATTTATACATGGTTACAACAACTTAAAAATTTATAAATCACTGCAAAAGTTCCGTAAATGCAATGAAAAATGTAGTAGGTTTCAGCTTTATACATGGCACCCATAGTGTGGCTAGTGGTAGTACTGCAAATACACACACTGTGTACTGCCAGTACACAATGTGTTCTGCACCTACACACACCGTCATTGCCAGTACACAATTCGTGTGTTGGCTGAGTTGGTACACAGTGACATGTAGTGTAAGTGTATACAGCTTCTCCAGAGAGAACGCTTTTTAAACTCGTTGGACTCATATTACTGGATTGTCGCCATCTTGATGGTGTTCGTCGTCGTTTCTGTCTTCCGCATGACATTGAGCGTCAATTGGGCGATAAGTCTGTCCTCCTGTCCGGTGTTTTCCAATTTTTGCAGGAGGTACAGATGTATGACAAGATTTAGATTAGGGGTTTGAATAATGTCTCTGTAATGTGTGGTGCAGTGGCAACCCGGACCACTGCACTGTGACTGGGGTTGGTGCTAATGACCAAGCTGTCGACGCGCCATTAAGCCTCAATCCCCCCCCCTCATATTACTGGGGATCAAAGGGGTATTGCTGTCCAACACTTGCCAACATCTTCTCACTCCTTAAAGAGATGCATTAAGGGCCCGTTTATGCAACAAGTCATTCTCGCTCGCCCAATGCTATTTGCTGGTCAACCGTTATTTATTTATGATTAGTTTTCCGTTGCTACTAAATGAATGCGGTAATAGATAACTAATTGTATGTATTATAAATAACAACACGGGTCAAGAACAAAGTGCTACAGTAATTTTAAACATTGCTACAAGATTGTTGTCATTTCACGCTATTTCCAAATTTCGCTATTCTCCCTCAAAGTACAGCTTCTAGCAGTGATCAAACGTCGGTAGAATAAATAGCTTCTCGCAGCGAGAATTCAAAATCCAACATGGCGTCCATTTCGTGGCTATCGAATCGAAGACAAACCATCGAATGCCGGCATTCAAAAAATAGCCCGTCGTCTTGTACAGCAGTAAAAATTGTTTTCTTGTTGTCATAAATCGACGCTCAAATGTTGCAAGCGCCGTACGCCGTGTCACGAGGCACGAGGAGAAGATTGTGTCTGTGTCGTTGCCATGGTTACTAATATGCGTAGACAACTCGAAAGTCGCATATTCCGGTAAAGGCGAGAAGCAGCCATTAGATTTAGTATTGATCAAGCAAACGCTAGTGAGCAAGAAAACTGTCGTTGCGTAAACGAGCCCTAACAGGAATGAGACCAACAGCGATGAACGACAATTTAGGTTGCACAGCTGTGCCAACAAAAAAAAAGTTCCAGTACTTTGGTCACGATGAAATACAAATTAGAACTAAACCAAAACCATACCGTTATTTCGTCAACCGTCTGGCAGTCTTCGGAGCAACAGGGATCAGATCGAGGTGAGCACACGACACCAGCTTTTCGTCGCAAAGTGCATTCTTTCTCCCCGTCCAAGCCACCTTTTGGTACACAACATTTGTCGACTGCAGAACATTGACGGGTTTCCCCACAATCACACTCCTCATCCAGTGAATCTCTCAAAGCTTAAAAAAAAAATAACCGGCCACATTAGAATTGGAGCAAATGTAATCAGTTACACACTACGTGAGCCTTCAGGGTTCGGGTGAGCCATTAAGTTTTTTTTTGGTAATGGTGCCTTACATATAGAACTTTATAGGTTAACGTTTTTGTTACAGCAAAACAAAAACGCTAACGCTATTCAAGATGTAAGGCAGCATTACAAAAAAACAAAAAACAAAAAAAAACGACAAAACAATGAAGTCACACACGGCTGTTGTATGGTTGAATTTGTGTATTTTTTTATCATTAATTGAAAGATGAGACCAGAGACCTTTGATTAAACGTAGCTTTGGTAGGGTCGGACCACTCAATACTACGCATCAGCACAACGCACGGAAAGAAATTTTTCGAGATACATCAGCAAGGCAACGGCTATCTTGCGTCATATACGACGTCATCGACTCGATTCTCCCCATTCTGACCGATTCTTCTATCTCATTAGCTGTTGATTTTGCTGGACCAGTTTGATTTATGACCCAAATCACGATCTCAGTCCTCCTTTAACAATGAAACAACATGATTGCAACAATGGTTTAGGACTAAGATGCAGTAGGAGGAGTGATATCAGGTCTGCTCCAGATATCAAGCCTGATAAAGAATTAATTAAGATCGCACCTGCTCCAAATGTTAAAAAGGACGTTACAGCCTTGATTAAAATTAAGTACAGTACTGGACATTGAAATTTGAACACTTCAAAAAGTTGTACTGAATTATGCATATGGATTAATCGTTCCTGTTTATGTCAATGTTTATGCAAACTTCTTTCCATTGTTGAAGTATAACCATGTTGAATTGTTGGAGAACATTTCTAAGCTATAGATAGAATGAGGCAAGTTTCTTACGTAACAATACTAAATCTAAACAATGGAGTTTTTGTCCTGGAAAAAGCGCTGCATAAATACTTGTTGGACAAAGAAGTGTTCAAATTTCAATGTCCAATACTGTACAGCACCGTGAAGAAATTGCTTTATTTAAGCAGTAATGATGTGGAATCTGAGTAATGAGGAAGATACTTGTTTCGGTGCCTTCTTGCTCGATTCCAAAATGTCCTTTGAAACTGTCCAATAGGACAACAACGAAAACTTCCTAACAATAAAACTCTTGGAACGTCATAAAAATGTTTCATTGTCTTAAATTTATTTTGTTAAGTGTGGTTCTTTCAATTTTAATTAAACTTAAACCAAATTATTACACATTTAATACTAGTTTGTTTATTACTAATCGAGCTCATTTGGCGCTTCATCCTGTAATTACACATTTATTGCAGTACTGCATCACTGTCGAAGGCATCTGTCACCGCACAAGCAATAGGCTGCTCAACTAAGTAAGGACCATAAAATAACTAAATAAGGACGATTCCTTCAGCACGACTGTAACTCGATTCCGATTCACTGTTCAAGGAATGGAAATTAAACGACGAATACCCCTTCACCAAACAAGGAATAACAATGCTGTCAACAATGACATCTTTGCTATCTCTGCGTATTATTACCATAATTTTGCCGTTATCATTGTTGTAAATGCGCATTCTAAATCCCGTAACCTAGCCACTTCTAACAATGGTGAGCATGGTTGCAACAAAGGTGGGTGACTTATATTGCACACTTATACCGCACACTTATAGCGCACACTTTTGTTGATGTGATAAAATAACTAAAGTTACAGGTCAATTCTTGCTCTTTCTTGCGCTCCTTATTACTGTAGCTGCGTTTCTAACCTAAGTCTGCCTCTGTCAAAATCCCGATTTCTTTCAGATTAAGCACATAAGTGACCCAGCTATTACTTGATATCAAATGAAACAATAAATGTACCATCGTCGTTGTTAATCTATGATGGCCGCCATTTCGAAATTATGCTTACCCTCGTCTGATTTCCTTCAAATTGGGAACGAAGACGAAATAGTTGATTCAAATTGAAACAGTGTATGTACGATCATCACTAATAATTGCAAATGGTCGCCACGCCCAAATCCAACGACACCTCGTGACGAACCAAACAACAGCTAGGCCTAACCCTCCCCCCCCCCCACTTCACCAGCCACTGCCTTACTTCGCACCAACAGCTACTCTTAAAAATGAGCAAATCTCGTGCAAGTTTGCTCAAAGCGGCACTAAAAGAGTGTTCATAAATCGGGGCGGGGGGGGGGGGGGGGGGCTGTTCACCAAACGTGATACCATCTCTTATGAGAGTGGTATGGAACCATGCTACGTAACAAACTAACTTTCGCAAATTTATTTTTCGCTTATTTCTTTGTAACTATTTTATGTAAATTCTTACATTTTTTACATTGTAAATTAATTTTCTGACTTTTATTTTTTAAGACTTAATTTGTTTTTCTGCTCCTTACACCCCTAGGTATATGTACAGCTTACAATCACTAAATCATGAAAAAAAAACTATACATTTGTTTATTTTTTTTGTGTGGAGGGGGGAATTGTTATGTAATTTCTTGGGGGAGGGGGGCGGGGTCACGCCAAGTGTTACACCGGCGTAACAAGGTGGGAGGGGAGTTCTAAATTACTAGGACAAAGCTTTACGTAAATTATGAACGCTCCCTAATTGTGCAATAAATGCAAACAAATCATTAAATAACTTGATAACTCGTGTCAAAGCGATGTAAAGTATGGTAATAAAACAGTTATAGCATGGATTTTGCAACAATGGGCCGGTATAAGTGTGGAATCGTCCGAAGGGCGAAGCCCCCGAGGAAGTTGCACAGCTTCGATGTTCCACTTATATCGGCCCATTTTTGCAAAATCCATGTTATAACCATTACGTAAACATTGTTGCCTGCACAGTCCCTTTGTTGAGTTTTCTGAGCAAAAAAAAAAACATCAGCACGATTCGTTCTTCGTTCCCCGCTATCCCGTTGTTGTCGGACTGAGATCGTGAAATTTGTGATAAATAGGTTACCAGACGATTTCCTCGGAGAGATACAACCATGGCTCGGCCCTGTGGGTCTCTACATGTTGCAGCTCACTCCTCGGAAAGCGGTGATACTAATCGACTCAAAGCCGGACTAACAAACGAATGAATACTCATTATCAAACGTAAGCCTGACTGCTCCAAACGTTTAAGGGACCAGTCATTATTTATCGCCGGAGGGCTGGAAGAAATTGGGGAGTAATGAAGTTTTTCGGCCCTCTGGAGGGATATATTTTTCAGGTCCCGTCAAGAGGGGGGGGATCAAAAACACACTGACCAGCTGGAAGAAAAAGTCATTTTTGGACCTCAAAAATGGCATGTTCAGCAGTCAAAATTTTTAAAGCACCTCAACTTCTGGGGGACATCTGCAAACGACTCAATGGGTATACGAAAAGTGCATTTTTTTGGGGGGTCACATTATTTTTGGACCTTGAGTGGGGGGAGATCAAGGCTTTTTCAGGGTCTCGAAGGCGGGGGCATCGAAAATTTGGTGGTCACATTTTCATTCCCCTCCTCCCCCCTCCCCCGGCCATAAATAATGACCGGTCCCTAAGTTGTTTTAAAATGTATTAAGCTACATAAACCCAATCGACAATGAGACTAAAAAAACGCAACCTTTGTTATATCGTGTAAACAGACGGACAGCACCGTATACAAGCGGGCATCGTAAAAGCACACCATTGTTTGTTTCGAAGCACTGACGTCACCAACTCTCATCTCGGGTAATCTCGTTCTTTTGTTTTAATAATGCGTACTAGCTGGAGCCGAACGATTGTGATGATTTGGTGCGCTCTTTCCCTTGTCGCATCACCTCAATCCGATCACAGTTGGCACCCAGCGCTAAAATTTGTTTACATATATTTCCATCTCATCATAGTTCGTTTTTCATTGTTGCTTGCAATGTTACTTTCTACGCGACCAAGCACCATTGCACGCTAGCAATGATGATCTTGTGTGCCATTTATTGCTTTTTATTTTTAAACAATTCAACTTGGGTCACGAAGCCCGCATTTAAGAAATAAATAAGTCATTTAATCGTGTCACCCGCCCAATTTTGAGGGACCTCAAAATTTCTGATTTAGCGTGATTTTGTTTTAAACTAAGATTTAAGCGGCAGCCAGGATCGTTTCGGTCACTGATTTATTTGAGGCCTTGACGACACGACATGCGCCCCAACACTAGACCTGCTACATCAACTACCATGCACCATACCTCAAAACCACAACCACAACAACGAACCAACCATTTTGGTGCTTAACAAAAATCAAGTTTTTACCGGCTGACAATGTTACTTTCGGGTGACCAAGCATCGTTGCACGCCGGCAATAATGGATCTCGTGCGCCGGAATTGTTTAGATTCCACAGGTTCATTTTTAAAAATTGTTGCTGTCAATGCTACTACCTAAAGTCCTTACGGTATTAACATAAAAGATCCTATGAAGATTGTGTAGATTGTAAAGATTCAGCAAAGATTGTGCAATCAGATCAATTATTCATTAATTTTGTTAAAAATTTTGCTAGTTGAGACAAACCTCTTTGTTAGCTTCGAAAAAGGAAGCGTCATCTGCTTCGAGAGCGCAGTGTTGGCTTGGCCAGAAGGCTTTGTATTGGTTTGGAAGCAATGGCATCACCAACTGTGGCATCTTGAGTAATTTACACGCTTCGACTAGAAGTCGCTTTGGCCACAGCTTCGACGCATTGCATTGAGTGGACCTACCCAATAGTAAAAGGTACTTGGATGAGACGAACGTGTTTTTTAGTTGCGCTTCAATTTATGAATAATTTTCATGAATAATAGTTATAACTAGTTGGTAACACGTCTAAGCATAATGTGTACCCATCGGCATGGATCCGTCGGTGGGTTCTTTTACTCGGATTGCAGAAGTTGCCACTCGCGAGCCTTATCTCAGGCGGCATTGCTGTGGCTGATGATACCTCGCTCGCGTACGGTACTAATAATGTAGTTCGTTGCTGGTCAATAATGTACGTCAAAATCGCCGAAAACCCTTGCTTAGTTTTATTGATTTACCACCGACCCCAAATAACAGAAAGAATTAGGACAGTTTGAAATTAAAGGTGGGTTGCCAACAAACCAAAGTTTGTGCACATCTAGTGCCATTTAGTTTTCTCTAGCGCTTGCTTGGAGTTAGGATAGAAATGCACTAAGTAATATCTTTTAACACAACAAGTAACGTGCCTCCTGAACTATTGTGTGAACATTTGGTACGTCCTCCTGCACCTTGAAGCAATCTGTAAAGGTTCACGATATTACGGCCACACTAGAGCAGTGACACGCCGTAATATTATTGTATATAACTCTATGCTGGAGCCTTAATGGGTTAGCTGCAAGGGGCACTGCAGAGAGAAACAAAAGGGCGTCATACTGAAGCCGATGCTGTGAAGAGTGATTTCTTAGACCTAAAACGCGCGATGTTTATTGTTGGAGAAAAAAAACAGTATTTTAAGCCTAAGAAATCCGCTCTTCCGTTGTATTTTCCTCCATTTTTATGTAGTGCACATTGTAGTTATGCTCTCCAAAATCCATACTGGTGCCAATCTGGTGCCAATATGACGGCAAATGTCATATAGAGCAGTGACATGACGTAATATTATTGTATATAACTATGGTAGAGCCAGTAACTGGGTTAGCTGCAAGGAGCACTGGAGGGTAAAAAGAAGGTCGTCTTACTGAAGCCAATGCTATTAGACTGGATTTCTTAAGCCTACAACGCGCGTTTTTTGTTGTTGGAAAAAACAACGTTTTTTAAGCCTAAAAAATCCGAAAACCCGCTCTCAAAGCACTGTCTTGACTTGAAGTGCTGTTGTTTTCCCTTCCATTTTAATCTAGTGCCCCTTGTAGTTATGCCCTCCAGATGCTATCTCGTAGCCAATATGACGTCACTTGCCGCTGCCTATAGCTGGTGCCACGGTAGAATACAAATAATCTACCGAGGCACCATCTAGTGGCAGTGATATAGTTAATCTTTACAGCTTGCTTCCAACTGCAGGAGGACGTATGTACCAAATTTTTATTTAATAATTAAGGAGGCACGCGAGTTGTTTATCACGAAATTGAAATTTCTTTGAGAAATCTTTTGTTTGCTGCAAGCAGGTGCTAGACAGAACTCGATGGCACTACATGCTTCATACTTTCATTTGGTGGCAACCCATCTTTGATAGGACAATGGGTTCAAAAGCCAGGCAGACACCAACACAAAATGAGCAAGTTTCATTGTTTTGCTTGACATTGCGCATCACTAAAAAAAATCCTTAAAATCACTGAAACAAGGGAAAAATGCAAGCGCTAAAGTACTAACATACATTTTAAGCAACACCATTGTTAAGGTCAAGAAGGTAAGGACAGTACTATATTAAATGCTCTCCGACCAATTGTACATATTTGGCCCACCATCGATATACATTGAAATGATTTGTTGAATGTACATCATCCGCTGTATTGCTCCCTCAGTTTAAAACATCTGATAGTAAGTTAGCTGTCTGTTGCGATATAAGCCGAAACCTAGTTGTTCTGAATGGAAATGCTGAATTGCGATCCAGCTGCCCTGTGGTTGTGCAAGTGCATGCTAAGACAGACTCCAGTGTAAAAGTATTTCATCACAGCCTGAAGAATGGCCCATTCCGCACCACTGTAAGTATGGGAGCAGAATTCGACCAACATAGCTGGTTACCGGCCAAAGGACGGCATTGCTTGGTCAATGGTGTGTCCCGTTGCCGTGTGTATTTACCTTTATACATTTACCTTTATACAGAATGAAGAAGCTGTCGCTTGGAGCTATTTCTAAGGTGGTTTTGAGGTTTACACGCAATGATCAGCATCAGCATAACATCAGATGATGCTACACGTTCTGATTCTGAGCATTAATTGCTACCGTTTCTGTCAGACGACGATTCACAAAATGGTTAGATGAGATAAGCAATCTTAATAAGGTAAACGACTACGTAGACCAGTAGGTGAGAAACAAAGCTGGGGTAAGACACTGCAGTAAATGTCTTAAAAAAGTTAGTTCTAGAGCAAAAACTACATTTAATCGCTATGAAATCAACTTACCGTTTCCACACATTCTGTCTGCGGGAGATCTTGGCTTTAAGCACTTTCCCTTAGCATTCACTAGTTTTCTGATGCTTTCTTCACTACAGGGTGAAAAGTGCAAATGATTCCGTTTCTCCCCCGACACCGCAAAAGCAGACATTAAGTAGTGACCGCCTTGCTGGTCATTTGGGAAACATTTGGGTACTTCTTCAGGGTCGTGGCCACTACCAAAACTGTGACCCAACTCGTGGGATAAAGTAACAATGCTGGTGGCCCGTGGCAAACGACTGGCCATGCCTGTAACAATTGTTAAAAAAATTAAGATATGCCCGTTCCTAAACAACTGTCTTTTTCCGGTAAAACCTTTTACCTAAAATCGTCAGGAAGGCGAGGAATTTTAGAACGGTCAAGAAGCAAACATATGATTGGCTATTGTCCTTGGGTGATACGGAATCCTTTTTTTTTTTTTAAATATTCAGCTATTATTGATTTTTATATCATATTTTTATATCCCTTGTTCTCTTATGAACCTATTGTAGTTACTATTTACAACTTTGCATACTGTAGTACAAATGGTGTTTTTCCCACTTTTACATTTAAAATTTTAAATTACCTCACAGGCGAGCATGTGCTCTTGCGAGTTACTGTTCCATTTTTAATTGGAATAACTTTATTTACTTATACTTACTTACGAAATAAATTAGGACGACAATCCCTATATTTCGGCATACAAGTCACAAACATTGATTACGTTTGTCTAACATTTATTACAGGTGTTATACCAATTTTAGAATTACACTAGTTACATGTTCCGTTAGAGAACTATATGGATGAAATTGGGATTGTCGACCTAATTTTTATTACCATGCATTGAACGTATAAAATGTCTAGGACGTGGGAAAATGTCAACCCATGCTGTATAACTACCACTACATATTCCATTCCTTGTCACAAGGTCATCTTGGTGAGAGGCTGTAGGTTTCGTTTCCTGGCTCCAGGCCAGTTGATCCAACATCGCCAAAATCGTATTACATCAAAGCAGTGCTAAAAGGCGTCAACTTTCCGGCACGTGCGTGAACGGGCTTTGAGCCAGGAGGGGAGATACATGATGTCTACCCGAGTCGGTCATGGCCTGAAGAAAAGCCATCTTTTCTGCTTCAAGAGCGATAAACGCTGCTTCATATAAAGTTATCAGATGTCTGGCCTAATTGTAGCACAAGTTTATTAGGTTTAAAAGTAAAACCTACGCAGTATAGTTTTAACGTGGGTTATCCCAGAAATTAAGTTACACGACCAGTCGAACTGGCTGCATGGGGTCGCAACCCAGGACGAGATGGAACATGTGAACCATGTTTAAGATGAAAGAAAGTGCCACGGAAAATTACCTTGAGCTCTGTCCAATCACGGTCATTAAACTATCTGGCCAGGTCTATCGATAACCAAAAATGTTGGTGGGGGAGGGGGAGGGGTTAAGGGGCAATGTGGCCTAATAGTTAGCATGACTCTCTCATATGCCAGGGGTCTCGGGTTCAAGTTTGACTCAAGCCACCCCAGGCATTTTCGGGAAGAAAATGCCCCGCGATTCCTCATGCTCTTGAAGTTCCCAGGAATTTCCGATTGGAATTTGGAATGACCTTGGTAAATTGACCCTTTTCATCTGGCTGGGAGTGCGTTAAATCTCCAAACATGAGTGTGGGGAGGGAGGACTGAATGAAAGGGTGTGACAGCCTCCAACCGTAAGTCTGAATGAAAGGGTGTGACAGCCGCCAACCGTAAGTCTGAATAAAAGGGTGTGACAGCCTCCAACCAAAGTCTGACTCGATAAAATGGAAACCAATCAACAAAACGGGAGGTGGGACGAAGCTATGAATAAAGGTGGGTACATAGCCAAAAAAGGATTCGAAAAAAATTAAGTTCTTGTCGGTAATTTTAGCCACACATCCGTCAAATATTTGTTTTCCATACGCCCTATGTAGCGAGCATTAATCGGGGGGCAGACACTACGGTTGCCTGGAAGCGGGAATGACAGTTTATGGGATTGACAGCTAGTGACCATTATTAAAATAATAATTTAGATTTTACTTTGCTTTATGTGAAAAATTCTTTATTAGCTTTAAAACCAGCTTTAAGTAATTTTTAGTTGGCACCGTGTTTGCAAATTTTAAAACTCAAGTGTAACTAGGCCAACATGTTCATGAAGCCAGAAAGTGTTTTAAAAAAAAGAGTAGCTGGATCTAAGTTGGCATTCTTTTGAGAAGGTGCTAACACCCTCCATTAATAGAAAGAGGCAGCAGGACAATTCAACCTATGACACTTTCAATGTCTACATTGTACAATATAACTCAGAGCAACATACGAGATTAAGCAACATATCTCAGAGCAACATATGAGATGGCATGTACTGTTAAAGTCCATGCTAGTGGTATTTAACATGTGTCTCAGAACACTGCTCTGGCGGCTTTGAGGTTTTGGGCAACTTGCTCAACATACTACCGCTGTAGTACCTAGAACATGGCTGACAATTAATCACGATAATAACCCAATCCTCCTATCCAAAATAATAACGATAATAAATCAGTCAATTACTCAATCCCCCTGTCCAAAATAATCACGATATCTCACTCTTCTATCTCCAACAATCATGATAATAAATCAGTCAATAACTCAATCCCTTTTACAAAATAATCACGATAACTCCTCAATCCCGTATTCAAATTAATGATAATAACTCAATCCCCTATCCAAAATTATCACGATACTAACTTAATCTCTCTATCAAAGATGATCACGATAATAAATCAATTCCCTATCCAAAATAATCACTATAATAACGCAATCCGCTACTCAAAATAATACGATAATAATCCTCCTAATCAAAATAATCACGATAATAACTCAATCCTCCTATCCTAAATAATCACGATAATAATTCAATCCCTCCTATCCTGAACACTTACCCTGAACTGACGCAACCATAACATTGTAGCTTTTTCGCTGGGTTCCTGAATGGAATCGTTGGCAAATGCCTCCAGCTACAGTTTCTCGTGGGCTGGCACTGTAGGCTAAACCTAAGACGCTGCTGGGAAACTTGCGATGTACGAAAGCAATTCCAAGGCAATAGTCGCTCATGTCGTACTCTGAAAATTTGCTTAAAAACGACGTTGCAGTCATACTTTCTGAAGCCAGCTTGTAACCTGTTTGCGCATCATGAGTCCAAATTACAATACTGGCCACCTATTGATCAAATACAATTCTTGGTGTTAGTTATTGTTTTCAATAAATTATGTAAATTATGTATATCAAGGTGGGATGAATAATTCTTGATTTTTTTTTTCAATTCTGCAATGTGATGAAAACATGAAAAAATGGCAGACGAGTGAAGAAACAAATAATTTTTGCTGCGGTTGGTTTGAAAAATTGTTTTAAAAAACTGCTGCAAAGTCATGGTTTCAGAGAATGGACTCGCATTAAGATGATTTGGGGACCGGCAGAGTAAATTCAGACGGGTTCTCTTTCATGCAGTCATGCCAAGCCACCGAGGAGGGAGGGGGGGGTGGTCGTGGTAACCAGGACTTCTTGCTATCTCCAGTTATTGTAGGGAACAATGAGTCTTAAGATGAATCCAATATAAATCAACAGTGATCTGAATGCCAGCCTTTATAGTGTGCCAGAGAACACACAGAAACTAGGGCAAGGAAGAGCCAACCTGGCAAATAAACGTCCTCGATACTTTGTGGTAAAGTCTCACTAGTTTCGAAAGCAATCGGAAAAACAGTTCATGGTTTCGAACCGTCGTAAAATACAAAGTGGTGGCGACATAGTTCGTTGCGCGTGCTATGAGAAACCATGCTTTGCTAACGGTTCGATTTTCAGGATTCGTCTAACTACCTTTAAATCGGTTTGCTTCGTTTGTTATCAGAATATTCGACGCGAAACCGAAATGTTTTATGTGATAAGTATCCATCATCACAGTCTTTTAAACTAATTATGCATGTAATGCATAACGCAGTTATTGAAATACAGTCGGGGAGAAAAAGGGGCTTGCGTCGTGAGCTATTGTTAAATGACGTTACGTCTCACTCTAGTCGTTCATTTGAACGGGTCATGCCTATAACCTTTGTCGTATGGCCGGAAGTGACTGAAATATTAGTCGATTTTTTATGATTTCGATTAGAAGACGTGCCAGCAAATTGTAGGCGTTGTTATTGAACAGCTAAATCGTTTGCATATGAAGGGTTGTAGGTCCTTGACTAACAATTTTTGCCAATTATGCTTCTGTACGAAAAAAAAAGTTGAACCGGAACTGGCCCAGCTTATTTCAGGTTTTGACAACATGCACGGGCTATTGGCGAATCACTGAAAAAAAAATGGCGGCTGCTTTACGTTCGCCGGGAAGGCTGCCCTAGGATTGCTGCTGCGTACTGGCAATTCGTGTAGTTATGTGACTCCTGCTAATCAGGTAATTATTATATAATCGATTATTTAGTGTAACAGTTTGTTGTCGCTTCATGGGCTCGTTTCATTGGCTCCTGGTATAATCAATTCGACAAACCTGTGAGACAACGGGTTAGTGCATTTAGGTGCGTAGCTAACGGAATAATGGCAGAATTATAAATTCATTCCACGATCACTTTCGATAGTAAAATAAACAATAGAGGGAACAATTTTACTTTACACGGCTTATGGGAAGAATAAGGGCTCCTCACCGATTGATCTCTCGTTGGGCTAGAATGACGTAAAATGATCAACTGAACAACATTTTCGCATAAAATTTTGGGGCAAAGGCTTCGTTTGGCCGTCAGAAATTATTGAAAGCCGTACTCTTTGCGCTGACGGAAAAGAGGCCGTTTTCTTCCTATGTTCTCAGCTGATATTTATTTTTTCCGTAAACAGTTCAGATAGTTAGGTTGTTATATGTTATTGTCAGTTTCGGGTGGTTTTGTTGTTATTGTCGGTTAGGTTAGGAACCGGCTTCGGCATTTCACTTGAGGTAATGAACTGGTTGGGGTTTGGCGTTTCACTTGCTGGACTTTCGCCCAGTTTCATGCTTTCTGGCACGGCGCGGTGCTAACTTTGGACCTTCACCACGGCCAAACGGTGCGTTTGCCCCAAAAATGGAAGAGGAAAACATTACTCAGCAGGTAATTCTAAGTCATTAAAAAAAATCGTACGAGAGCCCGTGTTCTTCCCATGTTCCCTTTACGCACAAGGCCCGAAATTCGAAAAAAGTGAAACAAACCTACGTTTAATTTTCACGGAAGGCACTACAGATTGATCCAAAATTGCGGAATCTCGTTAAATAATCATTAACATAACCTAACCAATTAACTGCCCCAGTATGAAACGCCACACCCCAACCAGTTAACTACCTCAGTATGAAATGCAAAACCCCAAACTTACCTAACCTAACCGACAATAACAAAACCACACAAAACCACACGAAACTGACAAGAACAACCCGCCTATCGGAACCACCCAATAGAGAGCTTTGTCTTTCGTCTACGAAAATAATAATGTTGCGTTTTTTTTTGCGTAAGCAGTTTATGTATTTCTGTATGAAATTCTTGCAGGAAACTGACAATAACAACCCACCTATCGGAACTGTTTACGAAAAAAAATATAAGGAGCCCTGCCGGCCTGGCGAGCGAACGCAAACACCGTATAGATGTACGGATTGTGGCGCTACAAATCGACCGTTTTAAGTCGTTTTAACACATGTCCGCGCTCTAAAACCAACTGGGTCTGTATTTAGGTAGGTGTTGGAGCCATTTGGAATCAATATCGTAAGGATATCGAGTATGTGCCTAATGTGAACTTTAGCCCAATAGAGAGCTTTGTCTTTCGTCAATGAAATAATAATGTTGCGATTTCATAATGGCAAGCGTTTTTTGATAGCAAGAGTGTCAGATTTGTTCATCCAATGTGCAGCTTGGATCATCATAGAAACAAAGTACAGTATCTCGTTTCATTGGTGTCTGGATGGGATCAACGGATTTAAGGACAACCCCCCCCCCCCGAGCTTTGCCAAAATACTATTAATTTTTTTTATTCATTTACATTTTGTTTTATAAATTTAAGTATTTTCGACTGAGGTCCATTTTTCAGAATGAGATGTTTTTCTTGGGCGTGATGGTGGGATGGTAGTTGTTGCTCCCCCTCCTCCCCCTAAAAAAAAAAATCGACCATGGTCGTATTGTATGCCTGAATGTTTACACCTATTTAGTTGATTTGTACTACTGGAACCTACGCCGCTTTTAATAATAAGAGCGTAATCGTAGCATTGGTTATGATGACTTCTATGCGTAGCGATTGTGTCCTCCGTTCTTCAACTGCAGGGGGGGTATTTAACGGGTGGGGGGGGGGGGGAGGAGAGCCCCAGGCGCAGGGGGCAGCAAGCAACAACATTGCTCTTCTGCTCAAACTTGGAGCTTGATACATCCAGCTTGATAATCTTTTTGGCATAAGCAGTTTATGTATTTCTTCATGTAATTCTTGTTTATATCATTATGTTGCTATCAGTACACAGCAATACCAGAAGTGGTACTCAATGCAGTTCACAGTGCATGCACCCACTTACGACAACCTCAAACTATAGAGCAAAATAACCTTGTAAAGTTGTTTTAACTTGGGTAGTAATGAATACCGGAAACTGGATTTCCCAATCTTCTTAATGAAAACTTGTGCACACAAAACTGTCATAGATTGGGTGAACCCGATTTTAAGGACATGCCACACCACATCGTTTTGTCTGTCAAGTCTGTCGTCCGGTGCGTGAAATGTACTATATAACCTGCAGGCAGGACGCAGAGGCTCCGTTGCGTATCCGAATCCTTCCAACAAATTTCATTTTCATCCGTTTATCGGTCAAACGTCACTTGTACGTCATCCTAACCAAGGTTACCTAGACGTAAAGGCTTAACGCTCGGTTTCACGTAGCATGCTAGACGCGTCGTCCAAGCGTTGCACTGAACTGAAAGCACGAAGAACGAAAAACCCCAATCGTAGCATTGATTAGTGTTAGTGGGATGCACAAAAGCGTGATATCTTCTCATTATTAGATTTACCGGTGTTGCAGTGCTAAACGAACATTATTTTACGGTAATGGTGACTATTCTTGAAGTCTTCGGACGATTTACTGCTACGTCAATGGATCGTTTAACACATTTTTAATGACAATTGAAAACGCCGTAGCGTATCATACAGTACAATACACACGTACCTTGGTTGCTCTTCTGCTTGGAATTCATGAAATTAAACCTCCGGAGGCTTTGTTTTGTCATCGAGTGAAAAAAGAGGTACGTATAGCATGAAGCCATTGTTATATAATTTTAATAATTTGGTGTCAATGCAGTATTTTAAGTTTAAAATCCGTCTATCGCGTGTCACACGTACCTTTAACCGCATGCTAGAGCAGTTTATTTTTGGGGTGTAAGTAGCGCGACTGTGTGGCAGAATCGGTGGCTAACTGGACGACGCGTCGAATTTCTAGCGTTAAGCCTTTACGTCTAGGTAGTCTTGTCCTAACAAAACGTTTGTTTCCTTTGGTGCTTGAGGCAAAGGTGGCGGCTGCCTACAAAAACGATCGAAACTACCGGAAGCTGAAAAGAACAACACTGAGAAAAGCTACACAGAAAACTAATAGCAACGAGCTCTACGACGCTACGAGCCCTCTCACAAGTTGTGTAGCAGCACGAGTAACACCCAATAGTCCTAGGGGTAAGCGAAAAAAAATGCAACTTTGTGAGGATAACACCATCTCTAGAGTGTACTTCATGCCCATACCCATGATAAACTTTTAGGAATGTATGCCTCCTGAATCCTGTCCAAAAACCAACATAGCAGCCATTTTGTTTTAAAATGGCCACTATACAAAACAAAAATTCAAAATCGAACTAATGTATGTAAGTTTAGTGTCGATTGCTAGGTTTTGAAGTCTGCCGAATTCGAAAAAGTACTCTAAATAATTGTCAGAATTCCACACGATGAGATATCCAAAATGGGGCCAAAATGCCTGGCAAAATTCAAGTGTTTTTCATCATTTTAAAATATACTTATGGAGTCGAGCCAGATTCGAATTTTTCCTCAAAAACGTGAGTTCATTTGCAGTGACTATTAACTAGCAAACACCAAGTCAAATCTGTAAGGTAACGCTGTATGTTCGTAATTAGGAGCTAAGATGTGGCTGTTTCTCTATGCTGCAGCTAAAAGGTTCTCATTTGTGTGGACATCTGGAGATTGTGTTATCCTCACAAAGTGCAGTTTTCGTAAAATAATTGCTGCTTACACGCAGGACTACAATTCGATGTGCAACTAATTATAGTTTTCCCTTCGGTCGATACCATTCCTATTACCGCTCCAGGATAAATATATACGGATGCAAATCTATTTACGTTGCCTTTTGGACTTAAATTTTGTCAGACTGCCTAATCGGGAAATTGAACCACGACCTTCGAAATCAAATGCTTTAGTCCTACTACTAAGCCATGCTGACACGGTTTAGCGATAGGACTTCAGCCTTTGATTTCAAAGGTCGTGGGTTCAATTCCCCGCTCAGGCAGTCTGACATTAAGTCCAAAGGGCAACGTAAATAGGTTTGCATCCGTATTTAATTAACCCTTCTCGAGCCCATTTGGCTTTCCGTCCTGTTTAATCATATGTGGGTGGGGGAATTAAAGGGTCTGTGAGCACACAGGCGTTCATATCGGTCAGGTGTGGCAGGGATCTCCCGTTTTGCAGAGTTGCTTTTACCGGAGATGCATTCGGACGATGGACAAGGTAACGTTCTCGTGTGGCATTGCCTTTAGAACTATGAATGTGACGTCATGACACTCTCAAACCAACCACTGCATTCTGTAAATAAGTTCTGACCAAACACGCAGGAATCACAGGCCAATCGACGTTGAACAATTACAAATTTGTAATCAACAACTCGCACAAAAATACAAGAGTGATTTACTTTTAAGATTTCCAGAAACGTTGCTCCCTTTGAATTATGTTTATTCCACTCACCTGTAAACCAACAGTGCCAGTCTGTGATACCAAATTGGCCGACCGAAAAATCTTGTCCGCTTCCGCCAGGAGCACCATCATTTCGTAGATGGTCCTGTCTGTATTTCCGGCGCCAATCTTCGAGTGAAACGTGTGGTCGGCAACAATCCTCAAGGTACATACCAAGTCTGGCTCATTTACCTTGGTAGAATTTAAATACGATTTCGCATCTCTAAACCCAGATGGAAATACAAAACAAGACTTTAATTCAAAACGAATTTCGTTGGTCGCGTCATTTTATAAGTTATAACCTTTGTCAGAATTACTTAAATGAAAACTGAA
Source organism: Lithobius niger (assembly GCA_023313725.1). NCBI lineage: Eukaryota > Metazoa > Arthropoda > Chilopoda > Lithobiomorpha > Lithobiidae > Lithobius > Lithobius niger. The sequence goes on along the minus strand of JAHWFP010043460.1, from coordinate 9,786 downwards.
ACCTGCTTATACGTTCTAATGCACCTTACTAACTGAAGCCAACAAACTACGGTGCTGAATGTACCGTTTGCAACACTGGTTATGTACACTGGTTATGTACGATTGTTCATGCTTATTTATGTCCATGTTCGACCGAATTTAGATTATTAAAATTTTTGCACACACTGGCTAATAAACGCAGATTTTCGCTCGTTTTGTTCACGCAATCAGTGCATCCTGTGACTCAAATCACCCACCCCACCGCTAATACTCCCCGTCCCCCTTTTTATGATCACTTCTATATACATTCTTCCATGTTCATGTTCACGGAAATATCAGCCATAATTTGTCTCAAACCCCCCACCTCCTTTTCTAATGATCACTTCTATTA
>JAHWFP010043457.1:0-17508 GCA_023313725.1 Lithobius niger | reverse complement strand
AAGGTGGGAGATCTTTTCAACAAAATAAAAGGCCCACTGAAAATTCGCACCTTGGTTTTGTGATGATCAAGGGACGTTACCAAGTAATAACCATGAGCCTTTCGGTCTATCGTATAAGATATACTAGGCAGATAACTGGTTTCTGGCCAGCAAGATGCTGTAATAAATTGGTTTTCCATATACACGAGTATAATTTTAAAATTAAACTTATACCATAAATTATGGTTTAAAACATTGTACAGAGGGTGCAAAGAGTTTAGTGTAGTCCATAAAAATGCCATGGTGAACTGAAATGAACATGACAAATAACAGTAGACCGAACGCACTACCTTCCGAAATGCCGCTAAGTACCGGTCATGGCTGTGACAGAACTCCCTCGACTGAACATCCCTGTTGCTAGCGGACAAAAAGTCACCGATTAGGGCATGACGTTTTCCTCCGATACGTCAGTAGCCAGGCAGCAAGTAAGTTTGTTTGCGAGATCTAAAAAGACCTTGTGGGTTGTAGCCCTCCCGGGGATTCCCCTGAACCTGTTAGGATGAAGTCAGTCGCAAGATAATTAAATGTGTGTTTATGGATAACTGTTCCTTAAAAAGAACAAACAGATGTAAAGGGCAAATATATAGCAACTGAAAAATGCAGTTAGGTTAACATACTTTGCTAACATTGGCACCTAGTGGCTAGAAATGGCACTAAAATTTGTAAATCTGATTCTTTCTTTTTAGTGTATAAAATGTATGCATTGAATTTTATTTGTTTATTTTGTATTTAAGAGAGTTAAGCTTCTTATTTTAATAAACAAGTATAAATTGCCTTATTGGCCGAATGGATTTCTTGTGGGAATGACGCTTCTCTCAGATTGGACGGGTGGCAGGAAGAGAGAGGTGCAGGGCATTGTTATTAAGATATTCTTAGATTACGTACACGTTTTAGCTTCCTGTGCAAACTAGGCCTACAGTGAATGAGGACGAAATTCACCAAAAACAAAATAGCTGAAAAAGTTTACAAATAGATAGCTGCTCAATGTACATGGTTTTGTTTGTCGTATAAGAATACTGTTCCTATCACGATACTTGTGTATGTGAATAGTGTTGTTGGCAGCCTTAGACATTTTCTGTGTTTCATTTTATTACGTTATTCTTTGCAGATTATCCCCAACCCAGAAGACAAGTTGAAATATTTTGAAAAGAAGCATTAATATCGCTTTCACCTAAGTTAATTTTAAGGCAGGAGGCGCTATTATTTTTATGTTTTTAATTTTAATTTTTTAATTGTTTGTACACGTTTCGGCATTGTAAAAAAATGCATCATGTGAATTTTAAGCAGGATAACAATTGTAATTTAGTTTAATTTTCTGGGCAAGACAGGCTTGATTTAAGATTACTTTCTCGTAATGCGCAGACAACTAAAGCTGTTAAGCCAACAATAACAGCAGCACCGCCCTAATGTCGTCCAAAGTGTAGTATGGCACTGCAGTTGTAAATAAATAGAATTGGTAACTAAATTATTTTGTAACTATACTTTGCACCATTGCACTGTCAAGAGCTAACTGTTGTTGCTGTAGTCCAAAAGTCTACAAGTTTAACATCCTGCGATAATGCAAGAGGGGTTCCCGTGTTCCATGGCTGAAATAACCATACAAAGAGTCTTGGGTCTGAGGTGGTTATAACTTTTCAAGTCGCCACAGATCAGCCCTAAAAGAGAGGTTCCAGTTTCAACTAATTACATCCTGAGAACTATTTACATCCTGCAGTAAGACCAAAATGGGAACAAGCCATTCGCAGTGCTACCAGCAAGATGACGGATGCCAGGAGTCGAATTTACTAATTTTGAACCATATCCAAATTTTCTCAATATCTGTTGGTGAAATGCTATAATATACAGGGTGTTTCAAAAGTCCCAGATAGGCTGAATAACTTTTGAACGGATGAGAACTGAGACTTCCAACTTTTGGGATATCGATTGGGTTCTATCTTTTGAGGGTTGAGGGTTCTATCTTTTGGCATAAGAGACATCGCAGTACCCCCCCCCCCCCTTCATGGGGGCCCCAGGGGGCGCAACTCAGTAATTTCAAATGGGAATGGGGGTCGAGTAACACGTCATATTAAAGCCCTTAATGAGCTGAGAAAAATAGCGCAAAGTAACCGTCGCTACGTTGCTCCAATCAAAAATGGCGCCCCATCAAAGTTCGAAATAACACTTTGCATTGGAAGCATTTACGCCGTTAGAAAACGATTAAGAGATGTTCACAATGTGATGGAATGTTCCAGATGGATAAACTGAAAGACACACGTAAGAGAAAAGTAGCAACGTTGCGTTCCCGCATTTGGGGGGGAGGGGGGGGGGCAGGGCAAATAAAATCTTGACTGTGGCTTCACTAAAGAATTTCAAATGGGAAAGGTGGGTTGGGTGGCACGTCATATTAAAGCTCTTAACGAGCTGAGGAAAAAGAAAACGTCGCTACCTTGCTCCAATCAAAAATGGTGCCACTTTAAAGTGTGAACGTGACAAAAATTCCTCCAAGTCTGTTTCAGGTGGATAAACCGAAAGGTACATGTACAATAAAACAAGGAAGCCCCTTACTTTGAGGCAGGGCTATTTTACTGTAGCTGGAGTAGGATTGTAAGAGGGACATGGACGAAATCGTAACTAAATAAGATGTTCAAATTGTTAAACCTTCCACCTCCTGACAGTGCATCGTTAAATAAGCGAACTGCTCCGTTAAGAACACGACGAACTTCACCAGAAAAGAAAATCATTTCAACTTTGGAACAAGGCAGTACTAAAGGTGGGATTGAGTAAGTACTAAAATGATGTACAGAAGGAAAGGATGTGCGAAAATGGATGAACAATAGTGGACGTACGAAAAATTTATAAGGTGCGAGAAAAAACGGGGTGGAACAAATGTACAAAAAGTTGCGAAAAACACTAGGTACGATAAAATGTACGAGCAAATGGATGTACGGAAGTATAAGGGCCCACCAAAATATCAAGCCTTATTATATTGTGCTGACTTGGCAGTGATCTGTCACTTCAGTAAATCAATGGCCTACTTTTAAAAACTACCTTCAAGTTTCATCATGTTGCTTCCCTGAAGTACACATTTTGTTCTTGAGATGCATTTTATCGATGTGGCCACAAATTCACTTATCACTTTATCCACCCGTTTCAAACTTTGCATTGTCACGATTTTGGAAGGAAGTAATGTAGCGACGGTTTCTTTTCGGGAGGAACAAGCTTTTTTGCTTGTTAAGATATTTACTAAGAGGTGCAACTCGATTCCCCTCCCATTTGAACTTTTTGAGTTTAGCCCCAACCAAAATTTTATTTGCCCTGCCCCCATTTCGTCGCTCCGCCCCCCCCCCCCCCCCCAAAAAAAAATGCTGGACCTTAATATTGCCACATTTCTTTTACGTGTGTCTTTCAGTTTATCCATCTGAAACAATCCGTCACGTTGTGAACATGTCTGAATCGTTTTCTAGTGGCATAAATGCTTCCAATGCAAAGTGCTATTTCGAACTTTGATGGGGCGCCATTTTTTATTGGAGCAACGTAGCGACGTTTTCTTAGCGCCATTTTTCTCAGCCTGTTAAGGGCTTTAATATGACGTGCTACTCGATCCCCTTCCCATTTGAAATTATTGAGTTGCGCCCACCATGAAGGGGGGGGGGGGGGGGGTTACTGCGATGTCTCTTATGCCAAAAGATAGAACCCTCAACCCAACCGATGTCCCCAAAGATGCAAGTTTCAATTCTCATCCGTTCAAAAGTTATTCAGCCTGTCTGGGACTTTTGGAACACCCTGTATAACTCCCAGGCTTTAACCGTTGAAAACTTTGGCATTTACACTGTCTGCACCGATGGATTGGTACTGGCTAGCCATATTGGTGAAACCTTTCTTATCTGACAGTTTCGCCAAAAAATGACAAATTTTGACATTTCAAATACACATTTTACCATTTTCTAGAGCTTTCGAGAGCTTTTGAATGATATCAATTTCAAATCCGTAGCTAAGTTTCGAAAAAGAAGTCACAAAACTGAACATTTTTTTTTTATAATCAGTGTCCTTTTAGTCCAAAGTTTGCTTATCATAGCTCTCACTCTTTGTAAAAAAAAAAAAAAAAAAATATGGTATCGGAGCAGCCCTGAATGCTGGCAGTGCATCAAACAACAGGTAATGACGCCTAATTCAATATCAATTCAGCATTTCAAACGTGTGGGGTAAAATATTAGATCATTTAAAAGTAGTTTGAGCCCGTCCTCTAACTCAAGTGGTATTGTAAGAAGACAAAGAGTGCGGTCAAGTTCCATTTTATTGTGGCACATTGAGCCATCAAAAAAGAAAAGTTGGTTCTCAGGCCCTGCCCTCACCGATTTTTTGACGGAAAATAAAAAGAAACAACGTGGCAAAAATAATAATTACCGATAAAAAATGGTTGTTAGTGAAAAATGAAAATACAAATTTACCATTCTTGCCATTAAATAACTTTATGTACAATTATTTATCATTTTTAAAGTTGCAGTTCAATTTCTCGTCCGTTTAATTAAAGTATAAATACGAATCCAAGCACGGCGAAAATCCAAAAGGACAGAAAAAAAAAACCGTGGAAGCCACAAACTATCCCGTGGTTTTGCATAGGGACAGACAACGTTAAAGACACCGAGGGAGGGCGCACATCTGACGTCATTGGGAGAGCATTCCACGCTCTGACCACCCTGACACCAAAGCAAAACCTCCGAACATCCACCCGACATCACCGAAGAAACAAAGTACGAGGTCCAGCAAACCTACCCACCCGAAGAGTCGGGAGCTTCCTCCAATCGATGTTAACGAGCCCACTCAGGAGCTTGAAGACACAAATCAGATCGAGATTTTGCCTTCGATCAGCAAGGGTTTCCAACCCAAGCGAACCCAGCCGATCCTCGTATTCAGAATGCCGTAAATTCCAAAACATCCTCGTAAATCTCCTTTGCACCGCCTCAACGTTCCTAATGTCCCTCAACAGATACGGGGACCAGACAGGAGAACAATATTCCAATAGAGGTCTGACTAAGGCTTTAAAAGCTGGCACCAACATATTCAGCGACCACATAGAAAGTGTCCGCCGTAAAAGACCAAGGGCCCGGTTAGCCTTGGTCGCAACAGCAGCACACTGATTAACCCGCTTTCCATTCGCAGAGGCGGCCACCCCCAAGTCTTTTTAGATTCAACCACATTAAGGGACACTCCACCAATTTTGTAAGGAAAACCAGCTTTCCTGGCCTTTAGCCAATACGCAGGATGTGGCATTTTGCAATATTCAACGTCTTCATAGCATCTTTGGTCCACGCCACCATCCTGTCCAAATCACACTGAAGCGCCTCGCGGTCCTCAATGCTACAAATCTTACGGCACATCTACTGTCATCAGCAAAAGCCAAAACACGGGAAGTGATATCATCCCAGACATTGTCGTAAAACACAACAAACAGAAGGGGGCCAAGGACGCTGCCTTGGGGCACACCACTTGTGACGGTCTTCCACGAAGAAGCTTGGCCGTTCACCACGACCCTCTGGCTGCGATCCTTCAGCCATGCCTCGACCCAATCAACAAGTGCAGCATTCACTCCAAGATCAAGCAGCCTTCTCACTAAACGCAGATGGGGGACCTTATCAAGAGCCTTGGAGAAATCCAAATAAATACAGTCAACATGAGCACCACTATTAACAGCCTCCATCCAATCATCCCGGGCCAAAACCAAATTACTAAGGCACGAGCGGCCATGCACCAAGCCATGCTGCACGTCAGATGGAACCCCCATCCTTTTCAATTCATCTTCCAAATGTCCATGCAGAATATGCTCCAAAATCCCGATGATAAGCAGAATTATGAGGCTGTGTTCTTTATTTTACCAAAAAATAAAATAAATTCCCCAAAATGTAACGAAAAATAAAATTACGCCCGCCCGCACAGTTTCCTTACGCCTGAGAACCAATTTTGTGGTTTTAAGTAGCGTAAATTTTCATTTTAAAATATTATTTCTTCACAACCTGTTGGACCGACAGCTGGTGGAAAGTACCCTGTGTTGTGAGAACCCTAGTAGTGGCTTTTATCAGTAGTAATATCAATAGAGCATAGTTTTTAATCGATAAATTTTCTCAACCACGAGTTACATTCCGAAGCTGAAAAATAACGAGCGCATGCACGAGGTGTTTTTATCAGCTTGGGAATGTAATGAGTTGTTGAGAAAATTTATCAATACGTAAAGTACAGTGTAGATGTATTTGAAACGAGAACATACCGTTACCTTTAAACAACAATTAAAAAAAAACCCTGTCAACGTGCATAATACGGCCTAGTTGTACTGCAGTGGTTTCTTGCTTGAATTCATAATTCCCGTTTGCAAGAAGTGGTGAAAGTGTACAAATTGTTGCCATACACTCATTTGTTTTAGTGTTTATAGTGACGGGTTATTTTCTACCACCACCTCCATGAATAAAGTAGTTTTTGTTTCTTAATGATCCATCACAAACTCGCCGTGAAAGCAAACAACTGCTGTAGGAATAACATTAATCCCTTCAGAATGCTTCAACCAAAGTAAATATGCTGATGAAGCATCCGTCCTCAGTGCATCCTGACAATAAAAAGATGGCGTCCACGTGTGGAGCACTTGAGGTGCCTGGATCCTGCTATCTACTGGGTGAGATGGTCTGTCGGAAGCCAGGATTTGTCAGGAAAATTCATTATAAAGGCGGATTGCCAGCAAACAAAAGTTTCCAGCACCATCTAGTTTTCTCCAGTACTTGCTCGCAGCAAGCAAAGGAATGCATAAAAAAAAATATCTTTTAACGTAACAAACAAGTCATGTGTCTCTTTAATTATTGAATAAAAATTTGGTGCATCGTGGAAGCAAGCTGTAAAGGTTAACAATATTACTGCGACTAGGTGGCACCATGATAGGATATAAAGAAAATACAGTGGCACTGTCTAACTGCAGCAATATCAGTAATCTTTAAAGCTTGCTCCCAAGTGTACGAGAACGTACCAAATTTTTACTCAATAATTATAGGAGGCATGTTGCTTGTTTACTGCGTTTATATTAATTTCTTTGTTCATTCCATTGCTTGCTGCGGGCAAGCCTTTAGACACATCTCATTGGCGGTAGATGCTGCAGACTTTCATTTGGTGGCAGCCCACCTTTAAGCAACAATGATGCAAATTTAAACTGGGGAAGGTAATCTGGGATGAAAAACCTGTTTTTTTTTCCCTTTTTTTTGCGGGGGGGGGGGATGGGGGGAAGCAGTACTGTACCATCCTACACCCGCCTCAGTTTTGCAATATTCACAACTTTCGTGGAGAGTTTCAACTACAGCTCCGAGGAAGGAAGGATTCGTGCTATTCAATAAAGCTAAAAAAAAAAAACCGATAAAATGTGCTATTGCAAAAAATGCATTTTTCTAAATTAAATTTTGCAAATCTAAAAAATTAAAATATTTTTTATGTGCCGTTCGTAAATATCATTACCTGTAAACTTAGCATTTCGTTCTCGTAATGCTATCTTCCCTAGAAGTTTTTAAGTTGTTTATAGCTGCCCAGCTCGGTAACCCGAGTGCGCAAGCTCCACCACACCCCCTTTATAAAAGTGCCGACGCGCGAAAGGTTTCCTTCTTTTCTTCTCTAGCAACCACTCTGTGTGCATCGCTCCTGTTTTGTCTGCATCTCTTTGGCTCGAAAATTTCTTACGTTTGAAGATATCTTTCATCAAGATCTCCAGGCATCTATGGGAAGATTGAAAGGCGTTCCGAAAGAAGCTTCCTCCACAGGATCTCTCCACCGACCAGCCCACCTTCTGTTCACCCTGATGTTATCGTCAGCCCGTCGTCACCTCTTTCATCCTGACCTCTGACTGCTTAGCACACTTCTCGCCGGGATTAGCCCAACTGATCATCTCTTCCGGCATCTCCACCTGGCTTAGCTGCTTCTCCAAGCATCTATCACTCGCCTCCGACGATTCATGGCTCACCTTGCATTTCACCCACCATCCCGTCGGCTCTCAACGACAACACGGTAAACATGTCGACAACATCGCCCATTCCTTGCAGTCAGACCATCCACACCACTCCAGATCATCAGGCCCCTCAGTCCGAACTTCGTCGGGTCAAGGAAACTTATACAAACCTTAAACGTAAAGTCAAGTCCCACAGAAGAGGCAAGAGACCTCATTGTTCCAGCCCATCAGCGGAACCTCCTCTAGACCTTTTATCTCGCTCATCTCGGCATTCTCTCAGCCATTCCTCTGCCCCTGCCATAGCCCCCGCTGATCAGCCACTTTCTATAATTCGAGTCCACAAGCTCAGGGACAGGGCCATTCGAGACTTTCATTACAAACAGAGGCCTCTTCGTATTCCCCACGACTCCATAATCTAAGAGCAAATCCTACAATTTTGACTGGGTCACGGCAATCTCTTCTGCCGACACCTCCCGCAAGTATCATCACTCTCCGTTTTTCGTTTCTGGCAAACGATGTTGCAGTTCCCCATCGGACAACGAGGAAAAGACTTGGTCATGCAACCTGCAGTCTTCCTTTCGTCGATCTTGGACTCCTCCCTTTCTTCCTCATGACGTCCTTCATCCCAGCTCTTCCCGTGAAAGTCCAAACATTCCTGGCCATCTCAGTTTTTCGTCACCAACGGCGGCAGTGAGTTGAACTTAGCATCAGCAACTAATGCCGCATCCAATCCCGGCCATCATCAGAATTCAGACCATCGCGTTTTTCGTGAAGACTTTTCTCTTTTGCCAGTCATTATAGACGAGTCCTAAAATCTCCGACCAAGACGACAATCCTCACATGCTGATTTCAACAAGAGCTTTCGCAACGAAGATGACCCTTTGGGAATCCCTCTATCTGACCTATTAAAGACAGTGGAAGATATTATCCCGGACGTTTCCTCTACAAGCCGTCATCCCTGAGTCTGGAATCGGTCAAGAACAAAGGACTATCAACGGGCTTCAATGCCTGATTACGTGATCGAAACCTCAAACGTCGTCCCGTCGTAGTACAATCAACCACGCTTCTCACCACACTTCTGTGGAACAGTGGTTCTTTACTCGGCAAGGGCGAACTACTCGACTGGACAAGATCCTCCCCTGCCAAGACCTAGCAGCGAAACTTGGTTTTTCAAACCTTTCGGTGACGGCTCTGCCAACCATAAACATTTTGAAACATGCCCACAATCAGAATTCCTCACCGCTGAAGCTAAATTAGATTTTGGGGGAACTCTACAAACTGCCAAGAAAATCGAAGTCCCTTCAGCAGTTGTCAAAAACAATAAATTCTTACGTCTGGGCCCCAGAACAGCTTCCCAAGCCGACGTACTCACACGGCCGCCAACGCCCTTTGTGACATATCTTTCATCCGAATCAAATCAACTTGAAGCTAAACGTCTGAACTTCCTCATCAATCAAGTCTTCAAAAAGGCATGCTTTGCCACCTTTCGCTCGATTAACTGGCTAACGAAAGCCCTTTCAACTCATCACTGCTCCTGCGAGATGTCGCTCTCAACTCTGCTTCAAACCTCAACGACTCAACAAAACATGAACTACTAACCAGCCGATTCATGAATCTGACACCCTCTTTCGTGATCTGATCGCAAAACTCGCGCCACATTTGGACGTCTAATGGAAACCAAAAGAATCCAAACCCAAGCAGCAATCCAAACCTTTCGACAAAAATCAGCTGAAACCCTTTCATCAGGGAAACAAGGACAATTGGCCAAGACCAAAGAACAGCAGCAGCTACGACGACTCAAACCGGAACTACAATGACAACCAGTCCTTTCGTGGCAAACCATCGAACCGTGCCAGAGAAAGAAAGAACAACTGTAGCTCAACGCCTGAACGACGAAGTCGATATCTAACCTCGCAACAACTAATGACACAAAACTCTTTCGTCCTTGCCTGTAGAAGGACACCTTCGCCAGTTTCTATCGGCCAGGGAAACCTTAAGCTCGAATCAACTAATTCTTTCCATTGTATACCTAGGCTTCCATCCTACATTCTCCAGCAAACCAACCCTGGTCTCGGCACCTCCATGGAAATTCGCACCTTTCTTTCAAAGTAAGTCCAAACCCCCTTCGACTGGGCATTTGGAGTTCGATCTTCCGTAGACCAAAAAAATATGGCGGCGAAAGACTCATCTTCAACCTAAAAGCCTTTAAACCAAAAAATGGAAAACTGTAACTTCAAAATGGAAACAGTGGACATTGTCAAACCCTGAAAGCAGGAAATTGGACGATATCCGTCGACTTTGAAGATGCGTATCTTTACGTCCCTCTCCACGCATCGATACATCACCTCTTTCGTTTCATGTAGGACGGCAAGGTCTACTAACTCCAATGCTTGCCCTTTGGTCTTCACGCTCATACTCAAACCCATTGTGGCCCGTCTCCATCAAAATCAAAACCCAAAATGGATACTTGGACAATTGGCTTCTGCAAGACCAAAGCCCCAACCAATCATCCAAAACCGCAACCTCACCATAGATCTGCTCAATCAACTTGGCATAAACTTCAAGAAATCAAGTATCAACCCAGTTCAAGATTTCATCTTTCTAGGAGTCTCATTCAACCTCGCATCTGCAACCTCAATAGACAGAATCAAGGACCACGTCACAGTCCCGGTCCTTTCGTCATGGCTGTCGTGTTGTCTGCTTGAATTTGGACTACTTTCCCTTTGACCAAATTCTGAAAGTTTATTTCAGTTAGACACTAAAAGAACTCAACTCCCTCATAGAAAAAATGGACTTCAAGGCGAATCTTATCCCCTACGGTCGTTGGGGAACTGAAAGCCATTCTCAACGCCCTTCTCCACTTTCAGAATTTAGTCAAAGGGAAAGTAGCCCAAATCCAAGCAGTCAACATGACAGCCGTGGCATATCTGGGAAAGGAAGGAGGTACAAGAACCCGCCAACTCCATGGCATCACCTGAACAATCTTCAGACTCTGCATCAATCTAAAAACCATGATTCTACTACTCCACATTCTGGGTAATTGGTATATCGTCGCGGACTCTCGCCACAAACTTCCATCAGGAGAGTGAACACTAAAGAAATATCGTTTGCGAATATCTGATCAACACATAGGGCACAATGCCAGACTTCCCCATTTCATGAGACTAGTCCCCAACGACCAAGCATGAACGGTGGATGCGCTAACGTTGTCTTGGAAGAACCTTTACGGCTACCTCTTTCCTCCATTCAAACTTCTTCCTCAGATTCTCCTCACAATTGAATCGTTCCAGGACCTCTTCCTCCTAATAGCCCCAAACTGGCCATCAGCACCATGGTTCCCTCAACTTTTGGACCTTCTCATCGACAACCTAAGAAAACTACCAGACGTTCCAGATCAATTGTCGCAACGAAAGGAACCCAGTCCCACCAACACTACAGCGCTCTGAACCTACACGGGTGGCTATTATCATCAGACTCATCAAAGAGGCAAGAATTGCGAGCAAAGCCATCAGTGAATCAATCAACAGAATCTACGGCGGCAAAGATGGTTTTGCTGGTGTAATGTAAGGAAAGTCAATCCAATCGATCCCCCATCCACAAACGTTTGATCTTCTTCACTGATCTGTTCAAAGAAGACCTAAAAGGATCCACAGATTTTTGGTTAACTGTTCGGCCCTAAACTTGGTCTTTAAAGCATCAAGCAAGGCACACCTCCTCGACGATTTTTGCATCTCCTCACTCATCAAATCTTTTGAAATCGAACGGCCAACAATTTGCCGACTCCCTACTGAAGGCCTCGTACGAACCACTAACAGCAGCAGCACAGATGTCCTCACCTGCAAGACAGTATTCTCGACTCCTCCTGCTGCTAGCTTGCGTTACAGCAAAGTTCAAGGTTTATTCATCGCCCCAGCTTTCTGCTTCTTCTACCACAACTTCACAGCTGCTCCCAACATCTTCCTTTCATGCAAAGACTCAAAAACCTTGCAAACTGTCGCAACCAATCATCATTGCAGCGCTCACAAACATAATCGGCGACGAGCTGAAACGCCTTCCAAAGGACAGAAACCAACGAATTCCGCAGAGGTTGTAATCAGCTCTTTCTTCCCTACAAAAGAAATATTGGTGAAACCTACGCAAGAATGATCGCAACCTGGATCAAGTCAATCATCCTTCACGCCTATGAAAATATAAACTTTGACTGCGTCGACAACAACATAAGGGTTACAGCACGAGTTTCACGTCACACTATTTCAGAGAGATGTCCACCCAAGCCGATGGTCTTCACCGTCTGGGACCCATTGTCGTAGGCAGATGTGTCATCAAACCCTTTTAAACACTATGACGCAGAAGCAAGACCCAGAACGGCCCTTTTCAGAGCCACCAAATGCAGGAGAGATCCAAATTAACTGTTTTCCTGTTTTTTTTTCTATAAAGTGTGAAGTCTGACTTTTTTTTTTTGGGGGGGGGGGAACCAGCTCGTAACCCTGGGGCGCCCACTGCCATTTTTTGACGAGGTCAACTGTAAATGCTAAATTTACAGGTAATGGGTATTTCCGGCCCCTCGAAACGCATGGCACCGACTAAATTTTTTTTATGTTGCTTAAAACGAAAATATACATTACCTGTATCCACCCTATCTCCCCTCGAGTCACCACCATGACGTATTGAGAGGAATAAAAGATGGAATCTTTCGCGCATCGTTGCTTTTATAAGAGGGCTGCACACTTGGGTTACCGAGCTGGGTGGCTATAAACAACTTACAAACCTCTAGAGAAAAACACCATTACGAGAACAAAATGCTAAATTTACAGGTAATTAATATTTCCGTTTAACACCCCACTGCCAACTGTTTCTTGCAATCGTATGTCAAACAATTTTGTTAGCGACAGCTGGGACAGTGGTGAGTTAACACTAAAGTACACTAAGAAGGAAAAGAATACAAACTGAAGTACTCCAGTAGTCCTATTGGAATTTTCTGTGGTATTAGCAGTGTAAAGGATGTGACGTCACGTTAAACTTTAGTAGGTTAAATCCCATTAACCGTGACCGGAAGTGTGCGTCATCGCAAAACAGTATGGGTTATCAAGTTGCCCCACACTTTTGATACTTCCAGATCACGCGACCGGAAACGCACACACCAACAACCAAATACAGTGTCCAAAATGTAACACAATAAAAACATACAAAAGGAATTACTTAACTTGAGGGAATGAAATCTGAAAACCTGCTAACACTCACATTCACTCTATCTACCTGGGAAGGGGGGGGGGGGCATCGGTCGGTGGAATGACAATGGGGAGGGAGTGGTGGAGTGCCTTCATCCTGTGGCAGTGTCGGATCTGAACGAAGCTTCTGCACTTTCCTTCTCAGCATCTGATTGGGGAACATTTGTGGTAACACATTGCTTTCGCAGTACATGTCGGATTTTCTCGCAACGTCCAGGCAGGCTCAGCTGGATACACTTGAAGGGTCCTGTTGTGTATCATTTCCCCTTAGATTGCGTACTTTGCACTAAGCATTCTTGACAGCAGAATTGTTCAAACTGGCTGGATATGTCAGTTGGAGTAGTAACCTTGTCTTCGGCAGCTCTAGGTATTGTTGAGCTGGAATGGCAGAGATGAATAGGTCACAATGCCGATCAGCTCATTATGAAGAATAGATGAGGTGATGTTTTGGGTGGCATGAATTGTAGGGGATTCGTCCCCCCGAATGTGTACTTTTTCGATACAGGTTGGACTGATTTGTGTCCTCGTGAGCTACGCTTTCTACCTTCGAAGTGAGCTTGAGGCAAGGCTTCCCACCATTGGGGGTGTCCGCAATGTCCCTCTCACGTGGAGCAGCCAGGATGCCATAAACCTCCTCCATAATGGCATAATCCCGGAACGTGGTGATAACATACTCGTCGAGAAACTGCAAGGGCATATCTGCAGGGAAGTGGGAGCAGGAATATCCCATGGGCGTACCTGTTACTTGCCAAAAGGCCTCATTTGAATGTCACGTAGATGGTGTAGAGTACTCCCTGCAATAGCTCCCTGTCTAAGGCAAGGGTGTCCTCATCCAGTCCTATCCTCTGTGCCAACCCTTCCCAATGTCGGTCGCCACTCGCCATTTGGCGAGTGGAAATCAACAGTTGACGACTTGGAATTTAGCCTTACTCGCCAAAATGGCGACTAGCTGCAGAGCATGCCACTAAAAAAGGGGGTATCTCTGGAACCATATAAGTTAGAGATGAACGGTTTGTGGCGTTATGCTCACATTTATATGGGCTATATACCTATTTTCTGCATTAATAATGGAGTTTAAGAGAATTAAACAATTTTGTTAATGCATAAATTAGAGAAACCTTTCATCATACAAGACATATTTGGTATGTGGCGAGTAGAAATTGTGAAATGGCGAGTGCTTTGTAAGGTCTACTGGCCAAGCGGCGACTGCTACTAGATTGACATTCGGAAGGGTTGCCCTGTGCTGTTCATCGAGAACCGAAAGAAGAGAGTACGTAAGGCTGGGGAAGAGACTAAACCACGTCATAAGAGACAAGACGATGATCATTCTCCAGCTTGAGGTTACTGAGGTCATATAAGAGGTCCTGGGTGTTGGAGAGCCAAACACATACTTCTGCAGTCTTTCTGTCGTTAAACAGTCAGTGGGCTTGATTGGTGCATGCTTTGCTTTAGTAATTAATCTCAAGGGATATCCTTACGTATTCATATTAATCTGGGTAAAGATCGTTGGGAGCAAGGATGCAGGGTGGGGTGAGATCTAATCATTGTTCACTGATGAGCCCCTTGGTCTATAGCATTGTTCGCATATCAACAATGTAGGTATGAACTCACCTGTTTTCTCAAGATCATACTTAATGCGCTTGTAAACATCTGCCTTTCAATCTCGGTATGCACTCTCGTCTCATACTTGGAGGTGTTTAACAAGACAGTGGCATTCGTCTTGTCCGAGTAGCAAACGGTGATCCGGTCATTTTTCTGGATGGCATCAAGTGCCTGTCACCGTTCCGGGGAAGGGTTATGGCATCGGCGACAGGGCGCTATTGATGTTGAAGACAGTACTCGGCACCTTCTACGTAATGTTCACAGATGATGGTAAAAGGTATACCCATGGCATACAACTGTTCCCCTGTCCTTGTTGCGATGACCTTGCAGTTTCTCAACGAGTACATTACCACCACGTTCCCGGATATGCCATTATGGAAGAGGTTTGTGTAGAAGCAAAACTTTCTACGACTGTCTGCAACATCAATTGTTCAAAAAAAAATTGTCTGCAGCTAATCTGTTTTTATCATATGGTCACCCACATGTTTATTGGTTTTTATTGAATACCTTTTCTGTACTTTATCCTATTGATCTGGCTACTCCACTAATGCAAAGGTCTCACAGAAAAGATTAAAAATGGTGTATTGGAATGTCAAAATACATCAAAATTTGACCAAACAGCAGAAATTTGGCCAAATTTGTCCACGGCAGCCTTTAACTGTCCGCGACGTATCGTTGCGCAGATTCTGCTACAGGGTGCGCACGCACAGGAGCAACCCTTTCTACATGCTGCATGTTTGTCTCCCAGTGTCTTATAATGCGAGCACACTTACATTCGTAAGAGCAGATTCGAAAGTCTTCAAAATTAGAAATTTTACTCAGCGATAGCTAAGGCACGACCAACTGGGTCAGTGCCCAAACGATTAGTGAAGGACTGGTGGCAGTAGCTGCTGGAAGATAAGCAGGGTGGCCTCCTGGTGGGGGTTCTTAACTTAATATTTGCGCATAGAGCGTACATAAATTATATTTAACCAATAACTAAGGTAAGTGTTTTTGGAGATGTAAGTGAAAATAAGATGTCATTAAATTATACACAGGAAAAAGGAAATGGAGTCACAGCAAAAATGATAATTAATATTACAGTAAATAGCTGTTCCTTTAGGTGATTGCTGCCCAGACCAATGGGAACATCGGAAGAATAAGGGCTCCTTCGAAACTCCTTTCCGACTGCGCAAGGCTTCTGCACCAACCGTCTCACCGTGCCCTTTGTAAAGACCACTCCACTAAGCCAGCAACAAGTGAAAGCGGTGATTGACACCAAAGAGAGAGGTTTTGATAACCTATGAGGGCCAAACTAAGTCTTAGCCCAAAAGCGGTATGGGAAAAAGTTGTTCTGGTGTTCATATTCGGTTATTCTAGTGCAACGAGAAGCCGATTGGAGAGGAGTCTATTTTCTTCTGAGAAGTCAACCAATGTACGATTGTGCAGAAGGCAGCTTCAGTGATTGTGCCCAAAACAACATAACAATGCTATGATTATTACAATTTCCTGCTCTTCTACTTCCGTGTAGTTTATTATAATGCAGATTCAAGTAGTAAAATGGAACTCTAAAACATTGAGGCACCAAAATGTACATCTTAAAAAATCACGTAGAATACGAATCATAATCATTGCAAAATTTCCACCTGCAAACATTTGTTACCTCACACAATTCAGAATTAAAAGTAATAAGTTTCCACACTAAATTCTGTTGTAAAGTATCGCGGTAAGTACCCCAGTGAATGCCAATTTATTTATTTACCTACAAACATACAACAAATTACAATAAAAGAAAAAGAAAAAGGGAAGTGAAGAAGAACAAAAGAAAAACTCAACAATGTCAAAACAAATCAAACAAACACACAACAAAAGGAGTAAGGTAATTCTTCAGCCACATCGCTGCTTCTCCAAACTGCAGACCAAAAGGAAGTCATAAGTTGAAAAGTATGTTTAACAACATTGACCTCACGTAGAATTCCTCGCAAATATCGAACAAGTGAGTGAAAATTTTGCAGCAGCCCATTTATTTCTCAGCAACAAACAAAATCACAACAACTTAGTTTTAGTCCAAGAAGGTGAAAAATTGATTTTCCAATTCAGCTTGGACAAAATATACGAAGCATCCACTGTTTCACGTTTGCATACTGGTGTGTCCTTTAACAACACGGGGAATACAAAAACCAAGTCCTGATCATGCAAACGACAAGTATGCATGGGGGCTTACTGTTATGTCCTACGCACACAAGGCAACGGTTTGCAGAGCAAAATTCTTTGTACTAGCAACGTATTCAGTGGTTATCACATTGAATGCATTGTTCTTTATCCAAAGTCTACGCACACTTATGTTTCAAGAATTATCTGGCACAAAGTCTGGTGACTGGTTTTCGTCTTTGGCATCGTCTTTTTCCACATTTGCTACCGCCTCCGTTTCGTCACTCAGCAAGTCCCTTCCGTGCTGCTCAATCATTAAATTATAAATCAGTGTTTTCAGTTCAGAGCGCTTCAAGTTCACAAGTCCGTCAGTAAACCAGCGTTCAAGGCCTTTAATTGGAGTGGAGTAATGGGTAATGGGTGTCTGGAAAAAAAAATAATAGTAATGTTGAGCTACACACTTACACACCGCTTGAGAACTACAATTACCTATGAAGAAATTGTTTTATAATGGCAACATGCCACTACCGTGAACGTACAGCACAATAATAAAAAACACGG